>SRMA01010912.1:0-17685 GCA_007224835.1 Danionella cerebrum
TAAGAAAAGTAAGCTTGATGCTCTAGCTTTTACTGTCCTGTTTTAACACTTGTCTTCTGTGTGGAATCTGTTTCTCATTTCCAAGCGTTTAAAGACAACAGATGACACTGAACTTCCATACTGCAGTGCATGAGTTCTACTAAGATTATAGTCCTTTTAAGATTGCCAAACATCACATCAAGCCTTACTGAACATGATGTGCATGCTTTTACTGTTCTGTCGTTAAACTTTTCAAGTTAAGATGTAACATGTGCTAAAAAAAGTCCCCAGAGTCCAAAAGAAAGAACTGATTAAAATTGTACTTTATTACTAAAACAAACAAGATCTAATGCAGCTATACTGTCTCTAAGATGACTAACTTGCCAATAAGAACAGTAAGCTTGATGCTCTAACTTTTACTGTCCTGTTTTAACACTTTTCTTCTGTGTGGAATCAGTTTCTCATTTCAAAGCGTTTAAAGACAACAGATGACACTGAACTTCCATACTGCAGTGCATGAGTTCTTGGAAGATTATAGTCCTTTTAAGATTGCCAAACATCATATCAAGACTAAAAGAACATGATGTGCATGCTTTTACTGTTCTGTCGTTAAACTTTTCAAGTTAAGATAAAAACACATGCTAAAAAGTCCCCAGAGTCAAAAAGAAAGAACTGATTAAAATTGTACTTTATTACTAGAACAAACAAGATCTAATGCAGCTATACAGTCTCTAAGATGACTAACTTGCCAATAAGAACAGTAAGCTTGATGCTCTAGCTTTACTGTCCTGTTTTAACACTTTTCTTCTGTGTGGAATCAGTTTCTCATTTCCAAGCGTTTAAAGACAACAGATGACACTGAACTTCCATACTGCAGTGCATGAGTTCTACTAAGATTATAGTCCTTTTAAGATTGCCAAACATCACATCAAGACTTAAAGAACATGATGTGCATGCTTTTACTGTTCTGTCGTTAAACTTTTCAAGTTAAGATGTAACGTGCTAAAAAAGTCCCCAGAGTCAAAAAGAAAGAACTGATTAGAATTGTACTTTATTACTAAAACAAACAAGATCTAATGCAGCTATACACTCTCTAAGATGATTAACTTGCCAATAAGAAAAGTAAGCTTGATGCTCTAGCTTTTACTGTCCTGTTTTAACACTTTTCTTCTGTGTGGAATCGGTTTCTCATTTCCAAGCGTTCAAAGACAATAGATGACACTGAACTTCCATACTGCAGTGCATGAGTTCTAGGAAGATTATAGTCCTTTTAAGATTGCCAATCATCACATCAAGACTTAATGAACATGATGTGCGTGCTTTTACTGTTCTGTCGTTAAACTTTTCAAGTTAAGATGTAACATGTGCTAAAAAAAAGTCCCCAGAGTCAAAAAGAAAGAACTGATTAAAATTGTACTTTATTACTAAAACAAACAAGATCTAATGCAGCTATACGGTCTCTAAGATGACTAACTTGCCAATAAGAACAGTAAGCTTGATGCTCTAGCTTTTACTGTCCTGTTTTAACACTTGTCTTCTGTGTGGAATCAGTTCCTCATTTCCAAGCGTTTAAAGACAACAGATGACACTGAACTTCCATGCTGCAGTGCATGAGTTCTAGGAAGATTATAGTCCTTTTAAGATTGCCAAACATCACATCAAGACTTAAAGAACATGATGTGCATGCTTTTACTGTTCTGTCGTTAAACTTTTCAAGTTAAGATAAAACACATGCTAAAAAAAGTCCCCAGAGTCAATAAGAAAGAAATGATTAAAATTGTACTTTATTACTAAAACAAACAAGATCTAATGCAGCTATACACTCTCTAAAATGACTAACTTGCCAATAAGAACAGTAAGCTTGATGCTCTAGCTTTTACTGTCCTGTTTTAACACTTGTCTTCTGTGTGGAATCTGTTTCTCATTTCCAAGCGTTTAAAGACAACAGATGACACTGAACTTCCATACTGCAGTGCATGAGTTCTACTAAGATTATAGTCCTTTTAAGATTGCCAAACTTCACATCAAGACTTAATGAACATGATGTGCATGCTTTTACTGTTCTGTCGTTAAACTTTTCAAGTTAAGATAAAACACATGCTAAAAAAGTCCCCAGAGTCAAAAAAAAAAGAAATGATTAAAATTGTACTTTATTACTAAAACAAACAAGATCTAATGCAGCTATACAATCTCTAAGATGACTAACTTGCCAATAAGAAAAGTAAGCTCGATGCTCTAGCTTTTACTGTCCTGTTTTAACACTTGTCTTCTGTGTGGAATCAGTTTCTCATTTCCAAGCGTTTAAAGACAACAGATGACACTGAACTTCCATACTGCAGTGCATGAGTTCTAGGAAGATTATAGTCCTTTTAAGATTGCCAAACATCACATCAAGACTTAAAGAACATGATGTGCATGCTTTCACTGTTCTGTCGTTAAACTTTTCAAGTTAAGATAAAACACATGCTAAAAAAGTCCCCAGAGTCAAAAAGAAAGAAACGATTAAAATTGTACTTTATTACTAAAACAAACAAGATCTAATGCAGCTATCCACTCTCTAAGATGACTAACTTGCTAATAAGAACAGTAAGCTTGAAGTTCTAGCTTTTATTGTCCTGTTTTAACACTTTTCTTCTGTGTGGAATAAGTTTCTCATTTCCAGCGTTTAAAGACAACAGATGACACTGAACTTCCATACTGCAGTGCATGAGTTCTAGGAAGATTATGGTCCTTTTAAGATTGCCAAACATCACATCAAGACTTAAAGAACATGATTGTGCATGCTTTTACTGTTCTGTCGTTAAACTTTTCAAGTTAAGATAAAACACATGCTAAAAAAGTCCCCAGAGTCAAAAAGAAAGAAATGATTAAAAGTGTACTTTATTACTAAAACAAACAAGATCTAATGCAGCTATACAGTCTCTAAGATGACTAACTTGCCAATAAGAAGAGTAAGCTTGATGCTCTAGCTTTTACTGTCCTGTTTTAACACTTTTCTTCTGTGTGTAATCAGTTTCTCATTTCCAAGCGTTTAAAGACAACAGATGACACTGAACTTCCATACTGCAGTGCATGAGTTCTAAGAAGATTATAGTCCTTTTAAGATTGCCAAACATCACATCAAGACTTAAAAAACATGATGTGCATGCTTTTACTGTTCTGTCGTTAAACTTTTCAAGTTAAGATGTAACATGTGCTAAAAAAGTCCCCAGAATCAAAAGAAAGAACTGATTAAAATTGTACTTTATTACTAAAACAAACAAGATCTAATGCAGCTATACACTCTCTAAGATGACTAACTTGCCAATAAGAGAAGTAAGCTTGATGCTCTAGCTTTTACTGTCCTGTTTTAACACTTTTCTTCTGTGTGGAATCAGTTTATCATTTCCAAGCGTTTAAAGGCAATAGATGACACTGAACTTCCATACTGCAGTGCATGAGTTCTAGGAAGATTATAGTCCTTTTAAGATTGCCAAACATCACATCAAGACTTAAGAACATGATGTGCATGCTTTTACTGTTCTGTCGTTAAACTTTTCAAGTTAAGATAAAACTCGTGCTAAAAAAGTCCCAGAGTCAAAAAGAAAGAAATGATTAAAATTGTACTTTATTACAAAAACAAACAAGATCTAATGCAGCTATACACTCTCTAAGATGACTAACTTGCCAATAAGAAAGTAAGCTTGATGCTCTAGCTTTTACTGTCCTGTTTTAACACTTTTCTTCTGTGTGGAATCAGTTTATCATTTCCAAGCGTTTAAAGACAATAGATGACACTAAACTTCCATACTGCAGTGCATGAGTTCTAGGAAGATTATAGTCCTTTTAAGATTGCCAAACATCACGTCAAGACTTAATGAACATGATGTGCATGCTTTTACTGTTCTGTCGTTAAACTTTTCAAGTTAAGATGTAACATGTGCTAAAAGTCCCCAGAGTCAAAAAGAAAGAACTGATTAAAATTGTACTTTATTACTAAAACAAACAAGATCTAATGCAGCTATACAGTCTCTAAGATGACTAACTTGCCTATAAGAACAGTAAGCTTGATGCTCTAGCTTTTACTGTCCTGTTTTAACACTTGTCTTCTGTGTGGAATCTGTTTCTCATTTCCAAGCGTTTAAAGACAACAGATGACACTGAACTTCCATACTGCAGTGCATGAGTTCTACTAAGATTATAGTCCTTTTAAGATTGCAAAACATCACATCAAGACTTAATGAACATGATGTGCATGCTTTTACTGTTCTGTCGTTAAACTTTTCAAGTTAAGATGTAACATGTGCTAAAAAGTCCCCAGAGTCAAAAAGAAAGAACTGATTAAAATTGTACTTTATTACTAAATTAAACAAGATCTAATGCAGCTATACACTCTCTAAGATGACTAACTTGCCAGTAAGAACAGTAAGCTTGATGCTCTAGCTTTTACTGTCCTGTTTTAACACTTTTCTTCTGTGTGGAATCAGTTTGTCATTTCCAAGCGTTTAAAGACAACAGATGACACTGAACTTCCATACTGCAGTGCATGAGTTCTAGGAAGATTATAATCCTTTTTAGATTGCCAAACATCACATCAAGACTTAAAGAACATGATGTGCATGCTTTTACTGTTCTGTCGTTAAGCTTTTCAAGTTAAGATAAAACACATGCTAAAAAAGTCCCCAGAGTCAAAAAGAAAGAAATGATTAAAATTGTACTTTATTACTAAAACAAACAAGATCTAATGCAGCTATACACACTCTAAGATGACTAACTTGCCAATAAGAAAAGTAAGCTTGATGCTCTAGCTTTTACTGTCCTGTTTTAACACTTGTCTTCTGTGTGGAATCTGTTTCTCATTTCCAAGCGTTTAAAGACAACAGATGACACTGAACTTCCATACTGCAGTGCATGAGTTCTACTAAGATTATAGTCCTTTTAAGATTGCCAAACCTCACATCAAGACTTAATGAACATGATGTGCATGCTTTTACTGTTCTGTCGTTAAACTTTTCAAGTTAAGATGTAACATGTGCTAAAAAAGTCCCCAGAGTCAAAAAGAAAGAACTGATTAAAATTGTACTTTATTACTAAAACAAACAAGATCTAATGCAGCTATACAGTCTCTAAGATGACTAACTTGCCAATAGAACAGTAAGCTTGATGCTCTAGCTTTTACTGTCCTGTTTTAACACTTTTCTTCTGTGTGGAATCAGTTTCTCATTTCCAAGCGTTTAAAGACAACAGATGACACTGAACTTCCATACTGCAGTGCATGAGTCCTAGGAAGATTATAGTCCTTTTAAGATTGCCAAACATCACATCAAGGCTTAATGAACATGATGTGCATGCTTTTACTGTTCTGTCGTTAAACTTTTCAAGTTAAGATAAAACACGTGCTAACAAAGTCCCCAGAGTCAAAAAGAAAGAACTGATTAAAATTGTACTTTATTACTAAATTAAGCAAGATCTAATGCAGCTATACACTCTCTAAGATGACTAACTTGCCAATAAGAACAGTAAGCTTGATGCTCTAGCTTTTACTGTCCTGTTTTAACACTTGTCTTCTGTGTGGAATCATTTTCTCATTTCCAAGCGTTTAAAGACAACAGATGACACTGAACTTCCATACTGCAGTGCATGAGTTCTAGGAAGATTATAGTCCTTTTAAGATTGCCAAACATCACATCAAGACTTAAAGAACATGATGTGCATGCTTTTACTGTTCTGTCATTAAACTTTTCAAGTTAAGATGTAACATGTGCTAAAAAAGTCCCCAGAGTCAAAAAGAAAGAACTGATTAAAATTGTACTTTATTACTAAACAAACAAGATCTAATGAAGTTATACACTCTCTAATATGACTAACTTGCCAATAAGAACAGTAAGCTTGATGTTCTAGCTTTTACTGTCCTGTTTTAACACTTGTCTTCTGTGTGGAATCAGTTTCTCATTTCCAAGCGTTTAAAGACAACAGATGACACTGAACTTCCATACTGCAGTGCATGAGTTCTAGGAAGATTATAGTCCTTTTAAGATTGCCAAACATCACATCAAGACTTAAAGAACATGATTGTGCATGCTTTTACTGTTCAGTCGTTAAACTTTTCAAGTTAAGATAAAACACATGCTAAAAAAGTCCCCAGAGTCAAAAAGAAAGAAATGATTAAAACTGTACTCTATTACTAAAACAAACAAGATCTAATGCAGCTATACACTCTCTAAGATGACTAACTTGCCAATAAGAAAAGTAAGCTTGATGCTCTAGCTTTTACTGTCCTGTTTTAACACTTGTCTTCTGTGCGGAATCTGTTTCTCATTTCCAAGCGTTTAAAGACAACAGATGACACTGAACTTCCATACTGCAGTGCATGAGTTCTACTAAGTTTATAGTCCTTTTAAGATTGCCAAACATCACATCAAGACTTAATGAACATGATGTGCATGCTTTTACTGTTCTGTCGTTAAACTTTTCAAGTTAAGATAAAACAAATGCTAAAAAAAGTCCCCAGAGTCAAAAAGAAAGAAATGATTAAAATTGTACTTTATTACTAAAACAAACAAGATCTAATGCAGCTATACAGTCTCTAAGATGACTAACGTGCCAATAAGAACAGTAAGCTTGATGCTCTAGCTTTTACTGTCCTGTTTTAACACTTTTCTTCTGTGTGGAATCAGTTTCTCATTTCCAAGCGTTTAGAGGCAACAGATGACACTGAACTTCCATACTGCAGTGCATGAGTTCTAGGAAGATTATAGTCCTTTTAAGATTGCCAATCATCACATCAAGACTCAATGAACATGATGTGCATGCTTTTACTGTTCTGTCGTTAAACTTTTCAAGTTAAGATGTAACATGTGCTAAAAAAGTCCCCAGAGTCAAAAAGAAAGAACTGATTAAAATTGTACTTTATTACTAAAACAAACAAGATCTAATGCGGCTATACACTCTCTAAGATGACTAACTTGCCAATAAGAACAGTAAGCATGATGCTCTAGCTTTTATTCTCCTGTTTTAACACTTTTCTTCTGTGTGGAATCAGTTTCTCATTTCCAAGCGTTTAAAGACAACAGATGACACTGAACTTCCAAACTGCAGTGCATGAGTTCTAGGAAGATTATAGTCCTTTTAAGATTGCCAAACATCACATCAAGACTTAAAGAACATGATGTGCATGCTTTTACTGTTCTGTAGTTAAACTTTTCAAGTTAAGATAAAACACGTGCTAAAAAAGTCCCCAAAGTCAAAAAGAAAGAACTGATTAAAATTGTACTTTATTACTAAAACAAACAAGATCTAATGCAGCTATACACTCTCTAAGATGACTAACTTACCAATAAGAAAAGTAAGCTTGATGCTCTAGCTTTTACTGTCCTGTTTTAACACTTTTCTTCTGTGTGGAATCAGTTTCTCATTTCCAAGCGTTTAAAGACAACAGATGACACTGAACTTCCATACTGCGGTGCATGAGTTCTAGGAAGATTATAGTCCTTTTAAGATTGCCAAACATCACATCAAGACTTAAAGAACATGATGTGTATGCTTTTACTGTTCTGTCGTTAAACTTTTCAAGTTAAGATGTAACAAATAAAAAAAAAGTCCCCAGAGTCAAAAAGAAAGAACTGATTAAAATTGTACTTTATTACTAAAACAAACAAGATCTAATGCAGCTATACACTCTCTAAGATGACTAACTTGCCAATAAGAACAGTAAGCTTGATGCTCTAGCTTTTACTGTACTGTTTTAACACTTTTCTTCTGTGTGGAATCAGTTTCTCATTTCCAAGCGTTTAAAGACAATAGATGACACTGAACTTCCATACTGCAGTGCATGAATTCTAGGAAGATTATAGTCCTTTTAAGATTGCCAAACATCACATCAAGACTTAAAGAACATGATGTGCATGCTTTTACTGTTCTGTCGTTAAACTTTTCAAGTTAAGATAAAACACATGCTAAAAAAGTCCCCAGAGTCACAAAGAAAGAAATGATTAAAATTGTACTTTATTACTAAAACAAACAAGATCTAATGCAGCTATACACTCTCTAAGATGACTAACTTGCCAATAAGAGAAGTAAGCTTGATGCTCTATCTTTTACTGTCCTGTTTTAACACTTTTCTTCTGTGTGTGGAATCAGTTTATCATTTCCAAGCGTTTAAAGACAATAGATGACACTGAACTTCCATACTGCAGTGCATGAGTTCTAGGAAGATTATAGTCCTTTTAAGATTGCCAAACATCACATCAAGACTTAAAGAACATGATGTGCATGCTTTTACTATTCTGTCGTTAAACTTTTCAAGTTAAGATAAAACACATGCTAAAAAAGTCCCAAGAGTCAAAAAGAAAGAAATGATTAAAATTGTACTTTATTACTAAAACAAACAAGATCTAATGCAGCTATACACTCTCTAAGATGACTAACTTGCCAATAAGAACAGTAAGCTTGATGCTCTAGCTTTTACTGTCCTGTTTTAACACTTTTTCTTCTGTGTGGAATCAGTTTCTCATTTCCAAGCGTTTAAAGACAATAGGTGACACTGAACTTCCATACTGCAGTGCATGAGTTCTAGGAAGATTATAGTCCTTTTAAGATTGCCAAACATCACTTCAAGACTTAAAGAACATGATGTACATGCTTTTACTGTTCTGTCGTTAAACTTTTCAAGTTAAGATGTAACATGTGCTAAAAAAGTCCCCAGAGTCAAAAAGAAAGAACTGATTAAAATTGTACTTTATTACTAAAACAAACAAGATCTAATGCAGCTATACAGTCTCTAAGAAGACTAACTTGCCAATAAGAACAGTAAGCTTGATGCTCTAGCTTTTACTGTCCTGTTTTAACACTTTTCTTCTGTGTGGAATCAGTTTATCATTTTCAAGCGTTTAAAGACAATAGATGACACTGAACTTCCATACTGCAGTGCATGAGTTCTAGGAAGATTATAGTCCTTTTAAGATTGCCAAACATCACATCAAGACTTTAAGAACATGATTGTGCATGCTTTTACTGTTCTGTCGTTAAACTTTTCAAGTTAAGATAAAACACATGCTAAAAAAGTCCCCAGAGTCAAAAAGGAAGAAATGATTAAAATTGTACTTTATTACTAAAACAAACAAGATCTAATGCAGCTATACACTCTCTAAGATGACTAACTTGCCAATATGAGAAGTAAGCTTGATGCTCTAGCTTTTACTGTCCTGTTTTAACACTTTTCTTCTGTGTGGAATCAGTTTCTCATTTCCAAGGGTTTTAAAGACAATAGATGACACTGAACTTCCATACTGCAGTGCATGAGTTCTAGGAAGATTATAGTCCTTTAAGATTGCCAAACATCACTTCAAGACTTAAAGAACATGATGTGCATGCTTTTACTGTTCTGTCGTTAAACTTTTCAAGTTAAGATGTAACATGTGCTAAAAGTCCCCAAAGTCAAAAAGAAAGAACTGATTAAAATTGTACTTTATTACTAAAACAAACAAGATCTAATGCAGCTATACATTCTCTAAGATGACTAGCTTGCCAATAAGAAAAGTAAGCTTGATGCTCTAGCTTTTACTGTCCTGTTTTAACACTTTTCTTCTGTGTGGAATCAGTTTCTCATTCCCAAGCGTTTAAAGACAATAGATGACACTGAACTTCCATACTGCAGTGCATGAGTTCTAGGAAAGATTATAGTCCTTTTAAGATTGCCAAACATCACATCAAGACTTAAAGAACATGATGTGCATGCTTTTACTGTTCTGTCGTTAAACTTTTCAAGTTAAGATGAAACACGTGCTAAAAAAGTCCCCAGAGTCAAAAAGAAAGAAATGATTAAAATTGTACTTTATTACTAAAACAAACAAGATCTAATGCAGCTATACACTCTCTAAGATGACTAACTTGCCAATAAGAAAAGTAAACTTGATGCTCTAGCTTTTACTGTCCTGTTTTAACACTTTTCTTCTGTGTGGAATCAGTTTCTCATTTCCAAGCGTTTAAAGACAACAGATGACACTGAACTTCCATACTGCAGTGCATGAGTTCTTTGAAGATTATAGTCCTTTTAAGATTGCCAATCATCACATCAAGACTTAATGAACATGATGTGCATGCTTTTACTGTTCTGTCGTTAAACTTTCAAGTTAAAATAAAACACGTGCTTAAAAAAGTCCCCAGAGTCAAAAAGAAAGAACTGATTAAAATTGTACTTTATTACTAAAACAAACAAGATCTAATGCAGCTATACAGTCTCTAAGATGACTAACATGCCAATAAGAAAAGTAAGCTTGATGCTCTAGCTTTTACTGTCCTGTTTTAACACTTTTCTTCTGTGTGGAATCTGTTTCTCATTTCCAAGCGTTTAAAGACAACGGATGACACTGAACTTCCATACTGCAGTGCATGAGTTCTACTAAGATTATAGTCCTTTTAAGATTGCCAAACATCACATCAAGACTTAATGAACATGATGTGCATGCTTTTACTGTTCTGTCGTTAAACTTTTCAAGTTAAGATAAAACACATGCTAAAAAAGTCCCCAGAGTCAAAAAGAAAGAAATGATTAAAATTGTACTTTATTACTAAAACAAACAAGATCTAATGCAGCTATACACTGTCTAAGATGACTAACTTGCCAATAAGAAAAGTAAGCTTGATGCTCTAGCTTTTACTGTCCTGTTTT
Organism: Danionella cerebrum; assembly: GCA_007224835.1. NCBI lineage: Eukaryota > Metazoa > Chordata > Actinopteri > Cypriniformes > Danionidae > Danionella > Danionella cerebrum. The sequence goes on from SRMA01010912.1 coordinate 10,628, forward strand.
AACACTTTTCTTCTGTGTGGAATCTGTTTCTCATTTCCAAGCGTTTAAAGACAACAGATGACACTGAACTTCCATACTGCAGTGCATGAGTTCTACTAAGATTATAGTCCTTTTAAGATTGCCAAATATCACATCAAGACTTAATGAACATGATGTGCATGCTTTTACTGTTCTGTCGTTAAACTTTCAAGTTAAGATAAAACACGTGCTAAAAAAGTCCCCAGAGTCAAAAAGAAAGAACTGATTAAAATTGTACTTTATTACTAAATTAAACAAGATCTAATGCAGCTATACAGTCTCTAAGATGACTAACTTGCCAATAAGAACAGTAAGCTTGATGCTCTAGCTTTTACTGTCCTGTTTTAACACTTTTCTTCTGTGTGGAATCAGTTTCTCATTTTCCAAGCGTTTAAAGACAATAGATGACACTGAACTTCCATACTGCAATGCATGAGTTCTAGGAAGATTATAGTCCTTTTAAGATTGCCAAACATCACTTCAAGACTTAAAGAACATGATGTGCAATGCTTTTACTGTTCTGTCGTTAAACTTTTCAAGTTAAGATGTAACATGTGCTAAAAAAGTCCCAGAGTCAAAAAGAAAGAACTGATTAAAATTGTACTTTATTACTAAAACAAACAAGATCTAATGCAGCTATACGCTCTCTAAGATGACTAACTTGCCAATAAGAAAAGTTAGCTTGATGCTCTAGCTTTTACTGTCCTGTTTTAACACTTTTCTTCTGTGTGGAATCAGTTTATCATTTTCCAAGCGTTTAAAGACAATAGATGACACTGAACTTCCATACTGCAGTGCATGAGTTCTAGGAAGAGTATAGTCCTTTTAAGATTGCCAAACATCACATCAAGACTTAAAGAACATGATGTGCATGCTTTTACTGTTCTGTCTTTAAACTTTTCAAGTTAAGATGTAACATGTGCTAAAAAAGTCCCCAGAGTCAAAAAGAAAGAACTGATAAAAATTGTACTTTATTACTAAAACAAACAAGATCTAATGCAGCTATACACTCTCTAAGATGACTATCTTGCCAATAAGAAAAGTAAGCTTGATGCTCTAGCTTTTACTGTCCTGTTTTAACACTTTTCTTCTGTGTGGAATCAGTTTCTCATTTCCAAGGGTTTAAAGACAATAGATGACACTGAACTTCCATACTGCAGTGCATGAGTTCTAGGAAGATTATAGTCCTTTTAAGATTGCCAAACATTACATCAAGACTAAAAAGAACATGATGTGCATGCTTTTACTGTTCTGTCGTTAAACTTTTCAAGTTAAGATAAAACACATGCTAAAAAAGTCCCCAGAGTCAAAAAGAAAGAAATGATTAAATTGTACTTTATTACTAAAACAAACAAGATCTAATGCAGCTATACACTCTCTAAGATGACTACCTTGCCAATAAGAAAAGTTAGCTTGATGCTCTAGCTTTTACTGTCCTGTTTTAACACTTTTCTTCTGTGTGGAATCAGTTCCTCATTTCAAAGCGTTTAAAGACAACAGATGACACTGAACTTCCATACTGCAGTGCATGAGTTCTAGGAAGATTATAGTCCTTTTAAGATTGCCAAACATCACATCAAGACTTAATGAACATGATGTGCATGCTTTTACTGTTCTGTCGTTAAGCTTTTCAAGTTAAGATGTAACATGTGCTAAAAAAGTCCCCAGAGTCAAAAAGAAAGAAATGATTAAAATTGTACTTTATTACTAAAACAAACAAGCTCTAATGCGGCTATACAGTCTCTAAGATGACTAACTTGCCAATAAGAACAGTAAGCTTGATGCTCTAGCTTTTACTGTCCTGTTTAACACTTTTCTTCTGTGTGGAATCAGTTTCTCATTTCCAAGAGTTTAAAGACAACAGATGACACTGAACTTCCATACTGCAGTGCATGAGTTCTAGGAAGATTATAGTCCTTTTAAGATTGCCACACATCACATCAAGACTTAATGAACATGATGTGCATGCTTTTACTGTTCTGTCGTTAAACTTTTCAAGTTTAGATGTAACATGTGCTAAAAAAGTCCCAAGAGTCAAAAAGAAAGAACTGATTAAAATTGTACTTTATTACTAAAACAAACAAGATCTAATGCAGCTATACGGTCTCTAAGATGACTAACTTGCCAATAAGAACAGTAAGCTTGATGCCCTAGCTTTTACTGTCCTGTTTTAACACTTTTCTTCTGTGTGGAATCAGTTTCTCATTTCCAAGCGTTTAAAGACAACAGATGACACTGAACTTCCATACTGCAGTGCATGAGTTCTAGGAAGATTATAGTCCTTTTAAGATTGCCAAACATCACATCAAGACTTAAAGAACATGATGTGCATGCTTTTACTGTTCTGTCGTTAAACTTTTCAAATTAAGATGTAACATGTGCTAAAAAAGTCCCCAGAGTCAAAAAGAAAGAAATGATTAAAATTGTACTTTATTACTAAAACAAAAAAGATCTAATGCAGCTATACACTCTCTAAGATGACTAACTTGCCAATAAGAAAAGTAAGCTCGATGCTCTAGCTTTTACTGTCCTGTTTTAACACTTTTCTTCTGTGTGGAATCAGTTTCTCATTTCCAAGCGTTTAAAGACAATAGATGACACTGAACTTCCATACTGCAGTGCATAAGTTGTAGGAAGATTATAGTCCTTTTAAGATTGCCAAACATCACATCAAGACTTAATGAACATGATGTGCATGCTTTTACTGTTCTGTCGTTAAACTTTTCAAGTTAAGATAAAACACATGCTAAAAAAAGTCCCCAGAGTCAAAAAGAAAGAACTGATTAAAATTGTACTTTATTACTAAAACAAACAAGATCTAATGCAGCTATACAGTCTCTAAGATGACTAACTTGCCAATAAGAACAGAAAGCTTGATGCTCTAGCTTTTACTATCCTGTTTTAACACTTTTCTTCTGTGTGGAATCAGTTTCTCATTTCCAAGCGTTTAAAGACAACAGATGACACTGAACTTCCATACTGCAGTACATGAGTTCTAGGAAGATTATAGTCCTTTTAAGATTGCCAAACATCACATCAAGACTTAATGAACATGATGTGCATGCTTTTACTGTTCTGTCGTTAAACTTTTCAAGTTAAGATGTAACATGTGCTAAAAAAGTCCCCAGAGTCAAAAGAAAGAACTGATTAAAAATGTACTTTATTACTAAAACAAACAAGATCTAATGCAGCTATACAGTCTCTAAGATGACTAACTTGCCAATAAGAACGGTAAGCTTGATGCTCTAGCTTTTACTGTCCTGTTTTAACACTTTTCTTCTGTGTGGAATCAGTTTTTCATTTCCAAGCGTTTAAAGACAACAGATGACACTGAACTTCCATACTGCAGTGCATGAGTTCTAGGAAGATTATAGTCCTTTTAAGCTTGCCAAACATCACGTCAAGACTTAAAGAACATGATGTGCATGCTTTTACTGTTCTGTCGTTAAACTTTTCAAGTAAAGATGTAACATGTGCTAAAAAAGTCCCCAGAGTCAAAAAGAAAGAACTGATTAGAATTGTACTTTATTACTAAAACAAACAAGATCTAATGCAGCTATACACTCTCTAAGATGACTAACTTGCCAATAAGACAAGTAAGCTTGATGCTCTAGCTTTTACTGTCCTGTTTTAACACTTTTCTTCTGTGTGGAATCAGTTTCTCATTTCCAAGCGTTTAAAGACAACGATGACACTGAACTTCCATACTGCAGTGCATGAGTTCTAGGAAGATTATAGTCCTTTAAGATTGCCAAACATCACTTCAAGACTTAAAGAACATGATGTGCATGCTTTTACTGTTCTGTCGTTAAACTTTTCAAGTTAAGATGTAACATGTGCTAAAAAAGTCCCCAGAGTCAAAAAGAAAAACTGATTAAAATTGTACTTTATTACTAAAACAAACAAGATCTAATGCAGCTATACAGTCTCTCAGATGACTAACTTGCCAATAAGAACAGTAAGCTTGATGCTCTAGCTTTTACTGTCCTGTTTTAACACTTTCTTCTGTGTGGAATCAGTTTCTCATTTCCAAGCGTTTAAAGACAATAGATGACACTGAACTTCCATACTGCAGTGCATAAGTTGTAGGAAAATTATAGTCCTTTTAAGATTGCCAAACATCACATCAAGACTTAATGAACATGATGTGCATGCTTTTACTGTTCTGTCGTTAAACTTTTCAAGTTAAGATAAAACACATGCTAAAAAAGTCCCCAGAGTCAAAAAGAAAGAACTGATTAAAATTGTACTTTGTTACTAAAACAAACAAGATCTAATGCAGCTATACAGTCTCTAAGATGACTAACTTGCCAATAGAACAGTAAGCTTGATGCTCTAGCTTTTACTGTCCTGTTTTAACACTTTTCTTCTGTGTGGAATCAGTTTCTCATTTCCAAGCGTTTAAAGACAATAGATGACACTGAACTTCCATACTGCAGTGCATGAGTTCTAGGAGATTATAGTCCTTTTAAGATTGCCAAACATCACATCAAGACTTAAAGAACATGATGTGCATGCTTTTACTGTTCTGTCGTTAAACTTTTCAAGTTAAGATAAAACACATGCTAAAAAAGTCCCCAGAGTCAAAAAGAAAGAAATGATTAAAATTGTACTTTATTACTAAAACAAACAATATCTAATGCAGCTATACAGTCTCTAAGATGACTAACTTGCCAATAAGAACAGTAAGCTTGATGCTCTAGCTTTACTGTCCTGTTTTAACACTTTTCTTCTGTGTGGAATCAGTTTCTCATTTCCAAGCGTTTAAAGACAACAGATGACGCTGAACTTCCATACTGCAGTGCATGAGTTCTAGGAAGATTATAGTCCTTTTAAGATTGCCAATCACATCAAGACTTAATGAACATGATGTGCATGCTTTTACCGTTCTGTCGTTAAACTTTTCAAGTTAAGATGTAACATGTGCTAAAAAAGTCCCCAGAGTCAAAAAGAAAGAACTGATTAAAATTGTGCTTTATTACTAAAACAAACAAGATCTAATGCAGCTATACAGTCTCTAAGATGACTAACTTGCCAATAAGAACAGTAAGCTTGATGCTCTAGCTTTTACTGTCCTGTTTTAACACTTTTCTTCTGTGTGGAATCAGTTTCTCATTTCCAAGTGTTTAAAGACAATAGATGACACTGAACTTCCATACTGCAGTGCATGAGTTCTATGAAGATTATAGTCCTTTTAAGATTGCCAAACATCACATCAAGACTTAAAGAACATGATGTGCATGCTTTTACTGTTCTGTCGTTAAACTTTTCAAGTTAAGATGTAAAATATAAAAAAAAAGTCCCCAGAGTCAAAAAGAAAGAACTGATTAAAATTGTACTTTATTACTAAAACAAACAAGATCTAATGCAGCTACACAGTCTCTAAGATGACTAACTTGCCAATAAGAACAGTAAGCTTGATGCTCTAGCTTTTACTGTCCTGTTTTAACACTTTTCTTCAGAGTGGAATCAGTTTCTCATTTCCAAGCGTTTAAAGACAATAGATGACACTGAGCTTCCATACTGCAGTGCATGAGTTCTAGGAAGATTATAGTCCTTTTAAGATTGCCAATCATCACATCAAGACTTAATGAACATGATGTGCATGCTTTTACTGTTCTGTCGTTAAACTTTTCAAGTTAAGATGTAACATGTGCTAAAAGTCCCCAGAGCCAAAAAGAAAGAACTGATTAAAATTGTACTTTATTACTAAAACAAACAAGAACTAATGCAGCTATACACTCTCTAAGATGACTAACTTGCCAATAAGAACAGTAAGCTTGATGCTCTAGCTTTTACTGTCCTGTTTTAACACTTGTCTTCTGTGTAGAATCAGTTTCTCATTTCCAAGCGTTTAAAGACAACAGATGACACTGAACTTCCATACTGCAGTGCATGAGTTCTACTAAGATTATAGTCCTTTTAAGATTGCCAAACATCACATCAAGACTTAATGAACATGATGTGCATGCTTTTACTGTTCTGTCGTTAAACTTTTCAAGTTAAGATGTAACATGTGCTAAAAAAGTCCCCAGAGTCAAAAAGAAAGAACTGATTAAATTGTACTTTATTACTAAAACAAACAAGATCTAATGCAGCTATACTGTCTCTAAGATGACTAACTTGCCAATAAGAACAGTAAGCTTGATGCTCTAGCTTTAACTGTCCTGTTTTAACACTTTTCTTCTGTGTGGAATCAGTTTATCTTTTCCAAGCGTTTAAAGACAATAGATGACACTGAACTTCCATACTGCAGTGCATGAGTTCTTGGAAGATTATAGTCCTTTTAAGATTGCCAAACATCCCATCAAGACTTAAAGAACATGATGTGCATGCTTTTACTGTTCTGTCGTTAAACTTTTCAAGTTAAGATGAAACACATGCTAAAAAAGTCCCCAGAGTCAAAAAGAAAGAAATGATTAAAATTGTACTTTATTACTAAAACAAACAAGATCTAATGCAGCTATACTCTCTCTAAGATGACTAACTTGCCAATAAGAAAAGTAAGCTTGATGCTCTAGCTTTTACTGTCCTGTTTTAACACTTTTCTTCTGTGTGGAGTCTGTTTCTAATTTCCAAGCGTTTAAAGACAACAGATGACACTGAACTTCCATACTGCAGTGCATGAGTTCTACTAAGATTATAGTCCTTTTAAGATTGCCAAACATCACATCAAGACTTAATAAACATGATGTGCATGCTTTTACTGTTCTGTCGTTAAACTTTTCAAGTTAAGATGTAACATGTGCTAAAAGTCCCCAGAGTCCAAAAGAAAGAACTGATTAAAATTGTACTTTATTACTAAAACAAACAAGATCTAATGCAGCCATACAGTCTCTAAGATGACTAACTTGCCAATAAGAACAGTAAGCTTGATGCTCTAGCTTTTACTGTCCTGTTTTAACACTTTTCTTCTGTGTGGAATCAGTTTCTCATTTCCAAGCGTTTAAAAGACAACAGATGACACTGAACTTCCATACTGCAGTGCATGAGTTCTAGGAAGATTATAGTCCTTTTAAGATTGCCAATCATCACATCAC
>SRMA01010913.1:0-12332 GCA_007224835.1 Danionella cerebrum
AAGTAGATTACATGATGTCACTGACTCCTCCATAGCAACCAAATTGTTTACCATAGCAACTAAATTGGCATATCTCTATCTTCGGTTAGGAAAATGCTAGAGACTTGGGGGGTGGTAAGCTTCACCCATACTGACAGCTGAAACATTATATCATGTCAATGACGCCTCCATAGCAACCAAACTGGTTACCATAGCAACCAATATGGCGCAGCTCTATCTCATCTTTGGAAGGTCATAGAGACATGGGGGTTGATGTATTGACATGGGGAACAATGTGTTAGGTCACTGACCCCTCCATAGCAACCAGACTGCTTACCATAGCAACCAATTTTGCATGTACCTATCTCAGCTCAGGAAAATCATAGAGACATGGGGGTTGCTGTAATTTACTCGTATTCATATGGGGAACAATATATTAGATCAGCGACCCCTCCATAGCAACCACACTGTTACCATAGCAACCAATATGGCGTATCTCTATCTCAGCTTACGAAAGTCATAGAGACATGGGGGTTGGTGTATTTTACTCGTGTTGACATGGGGAACAATATGTTAGGTCACTTACCCCTCCATAGCAACCAGACTAGTTACCATAGCAACTAATTTTGCATGTACCTATCTCAGCATATGAGAATCATAGAGACATGGGGGTTGGATTATGTTATTGTTGCGGAATTGACAACATTTAAAAAAAAAGGTATTAGCGGTACCAACGCAAGCCAACATCGAAGTTTGCGTGCAAACTTTAAAATCTAGTTCTTCTTCTTCTTCTTAGAACAAAAAAAATTACCGTCAACTCCTCCTAGCCCGTTCGAGCTACAGCCACGAAACTTTCAACACACCTCACAGCTGTTGTGTAGTTTGTTGCTATATCTCTTCGGACCGATTTGATCAGCGGTTTCCGTAAAAATCGCGAATTTCGGCCCAAAAATCGCCCAAGTCATTCCCTAAGGGAGCCCTAGAGTGGTGATGTCATCGCTCACTCTAACTTTGAGCAAGCTCAGTCTTGTTGCTACTTGCACTGTTTTCTCAACTAAAAATTAACCTTTACACACACATTTTATACCTAAATGGTAGAGATTTTTGTCCTCTTTCAGTTGGTGCTGTTTTCATTTTTTAAAAACACACGGTTTTTACTCCAGGTGGCCTAAACCACAAGGAGTGCACTTAATTGCCCCATTCACCTCCATTCAAAAATTCTGGTGGATTCTGTTTAAAATCTCAATCGCAGGCTATTTTAACTCGCCATAAATCATTCAAACTTTATCACAGCTTCACAAAATTTACACCATTCTCTTCCTTAAAATCCTGGGATTCTAACAGTAAAAGAAATATTTCAATACCTCTGTTCATTCTTTCGTAATGTCTATTTGTTTGAGGGTATGGATTTCTCTAAAATGAGCAGTTGCACAGAATCAAATGAAGGCTATTTGTAGCTCGCCATAATTTTTTTATTTCTAATCACACCTTCACAAAAATTACAGCATTCTCTTCGTTAGGGTCTTCTGCTTCCTACAAAGAAAGAATCATTTCGATATGTCTTACGGTTCTTCTATAATCTTTATTTGTTTGAGGCATGGGAATCGGATTTTCTCCAGCAGATTTGCCATCGTTTGAAAATCTGACAGTTGAGTCAGCTGACTCGTTGGAAAATCTGGCAGTTGATAACTCCAGGTGCAAGCTGATTTCAAATAAGTAGGTCAGAGGTGTCTCATTGACTTTCAATGGCCCATTGAAATGAATGGAGCATGAACCCCATAGATCCTAATGTAAAAGAGCTTCTGTAATTGATTGACACTGGAAAGTCATACAAGCATTAAGGAAGCAAATTAGTTATCTAGCCCATCATTGCTTGTGAATTAACATAAATTAATTAAGCCACACCCACTTTTTGATATAACTTTCAATGTCAAATATCTTCTAAACTGAATACAGTAGAGACATGGGGGTTGCTTTATATTAGTCTAAATGGAAAGTAGATTACAACATGATGTCACTAACTCCTCCATAGCAACCAAATTGTTTACCATAGCAACTATATTGCCACATCTCTATCTTAGCTTAGGAAAATGCTAGAGACTTGGGGGCTGGTAAGCTTCACCCATACTGACAGCTGAAACATTATATTATGTTAATGACACCTCCATGGCAACCAGAGTGGTTACCATAGCAACCAATATGGCATGTCTCTATCTCAGCTTAGGAAAATTATAGAGAGATGGGGGTTGCTGTTTTTTACCCGTATAGATATGGGGAGCAATATATTAGGTCAGCGACCCCTCCATAGCAACCAAACTGGTTAGCATAGCAACCAATATGGTGCAGCTCTATCTCAGCTTAGGAAAGTCATAGAGATATGGGGGTTGATGTATTGACATGGGGAACAATGTGGTAGGTCACTGACCCCTCCATAGCAACTGGTGGGGTCAGTGACTGGTTACCATAGCAACCGATTTTGCATGTTCCTATCTCAGCTCAGGAAAATCATAGAGACATGGGGGTTGCTGTAATTTACTCGTATTCATATGGGGAATAATATATTAAGTCAGCGACCCCTCCATAGCAACCACACTGTTACCATAGCAACCAATATGGTGTATCTATCTCAGCTTACGAAAGTCATAGAGACATGGGGGTTGGTGTATTTTACTCGTGTTGACATGGGGAACAATATGTTAGGTCACTGACCCCTCCATAGCAACCAGACTGGTTACCATAGCAACCAATTTTGCATGTACCTATCTCAGCTCAGGAAAATCATAGAGACATGGGGGTTGATGTATTTTACTCGTATTGACATGGGGAACAATATGTTAGGTCACAGACCCCTCCATAGCAACCAGACTGGTTACCATAGCAACCAATTTTGCATGTACCTATCTCAGCTTATGAGAATCATAGAGACATGGGGGTTGGATTATGTTATTGTTGCGGAATTGACAACATAAAAAATAGGTATTAACGGCACCAACACAAGCCAACATCGAAGTTTGCGTGCAAACTTTAAAATCTAGTTCTTCTTCTTCTTCTTCTTCTTCTCTTTTCCTACGTCAAAATTTTACGACGCTTCTCCTCCTAGCCCGTTCGAGCTACAGCCACGAAACTTTCCACGGTCGTCCAAGCTGTTCCCACTCGAGTTGCTATATCTCATCGGACCGATTCGACCAGCGGTTTCCGTAAAAATCGCGAATTTCGGCCCAAAAATCGCCCAAGTCATTCCCTATGGGAGCCCTAGAGTGGCGATGTCATCGCTCACTCTAACTTTGAGCAAGCTCAGTCTTGTTGCTACTTGCACTGTTTTCTCAACTAAAAATTAACCTTTACACACACATTTTATATCTAAATGGTAGAGATTTTTGTCCTCTTTCAGTTGGTGCTGTTTTCATTTTTAAAAAACACACGGTTTTTACTCCAGGTGGCCTAAACCACAACGAGTGCACATAATTGCTCCATTCACCTCCATTCAAAAATTCTGGTGGATTCTGTTCAAAATCTCAATCGCAGGCTATTTATAACTCGCCATAAATCATTCAAACTTTATCACAGCTTCACAAAACTTACACCATTTTCTTCCTTAAAATCTTGTGATTCTAACAGTAAAGGAAATATTTTAATGTGTCTTGTCCTTCTTTCGTAATCCTTATTTGTTTGGAGGTATGGATTTCTCAGAAATGAGCAGTTGCACAGAATCAAATGAAGGCTTTTTCTAGCTCGCCATAATTTTTTTAATTCTAATCAAACCTTCACAGAATTTACAGCATTCTCTTCGTTAGGGTCTTCTGCTTCTGACAAAGAAAGAATCATTTCGTTATGTCTTACGGTTCTTCTATAATCTTTATTTGTTTGAGGCATGAAAATTGGATTTTCTCCAGCAGATTTGCCATCATTTGAATATCTGACAGTTGACACTGGCAGTTTCAACAGCTGGCCCTTTGCAGCAGCTGCACTTGATTACTAATAAGTAGGTCAAAGGTGTCTCATAGACTTTCAATGGCCCATTGAAATGAATGGAGCATGAATCCCATAGATCCTATTGTAAAAGAGCTTCTGTAATTGATTGACACTGGAAAGTCATACTAGAAATAAAGAAGCAAATCACTTATCCAGCCAATCATTCCTTGTGATTTAACATAAAATAATTAAGCCACACCCACTTTTTTACAAAACTATCGATGTCAAATATCTTCTGAACGGAACACAGTAGAGACATGGGGGTTGCTTTATATTATTCTAAATGGAAAGTAGATTACAACATGATGTCACTGACTCCTCCATAGCAACCAAATTGTTTACCATAGCAACTAAATTGCCATATCTCTTTCTTAGCTTAGGAAAATGCTAGAGACTTGGGGGTTGGTAAGCTTCACCCATAGTGACAGCTGAAACATTATATCATGTCAATGACACCTCCATAGCAACCAGACTGGTTACCATAGCAACCAATATGCCATGTCTCTATCTCAGCTTAGGAAAATCATAGAGAGATGGGGGTCGCTGTATTTTACCCGTATAGATATGGGGAGCAATATTTTAGGTCAGCGACCCCTCCATAGCAACCAGACTGGTTACCATAGCAACCAATATGGTGCAGCTCTATCTCAGCTTTGGAAAGTCATAGAGACATGGGGGTTGATGTATTGACATGGGGAACAATGTGTTAGGTCACTGACCCCTCCATAGCAACCAGACTGGTTACCATAGCAACCAATTTTGCATGTACCTATCTCAGCTCAGGAAAATCATAGAGACATGAAGGTTGCTGTAATTTACTCGTATGCATATGGGTAACAATATATTAGGTCAGCGACCCCTCCATAGCAACCACACTGTTACCATAGCAACCAATATGGCGTATCTCTATCTCAGCTTACGAAAGTCATAGAGACATGGGGGTTGGTGTATTTTACTCGTGTTGACATGGGGAACAATATGTTAGGTCACTGACCCCTCCATAGCAACCAGACTGGTTACCATAGCAACCAATTTTGCAAGTACCTATCTCAGCTTATGAGTATCATAGAGACATGAGGGTTGGATTATGTTATTGTTGCGGAATTAACAACATTTTAAAAAAAAAGGTATTAACGGTACCAACGCAAGCCAACATCGAAGTTTGCGTGCAAACTTTAAAATCTAGTTATGTTGGCTTGCAGAGCCAACATATTGTTATCTCACTTAAACTTATTATTATTCTTCTTCCGGCTTCTTCTTCTGACAAAAATTCTGACAGCTACTCCTCCTAGCCCGTTCAAGCTACAGCCACGAAACTTTCCACGGTCGTCCAAGCTGTTCCCACTCGAGTTGCTATGTCTTTTCGGACCGATTTGACCAGCGGTTTCCGTAAAAATCGCGAATTTCGGCCCAAAAATCGCCCAAGTCATTCCCTATGGGGGCCCTAGAGTGGTGATGTCATCGCTCACTCTAACTTTGAGCAAGTTCAGTCTTGTTGCTACTTGCACTGTTTTCTCAACTAAAAATTAACCTTTACACACACATTTTATATCTAAATGGTAGAGATTTTTGTCCTCTTTCAGTTGGTGCTGTTTTCATTTTTAAAAAACACACGGTTTTTACTCCAGGTGGCCTAAACCACAAGGAGTGCACATAATTGCTCCATTCACCTCCATTCAAAAATTCTGGTGGATTCTGTTTAAAATCTCAATCGCAGGCTATTTTTAACTCGCCATAAATCATTCAAACTTTATCACAGCTTCACAAAATTTACACCATTCTCTTCCTTAAAATCTTGGAATTCTAACAGTACAAGAAATATTTCAATACCTCTGGTCATTCTTTCGTAATCCTTATTTGTTTGAGGGTATGGATTTCTCTGAAATGAGCAGTTGCACAGAATCAAATGAAGGCTATTTGTAGCTCACCATAATTTTTTATTTCTAATCACACCTTCACAAAAATTACAGCATTCTCTTCGTTAGGGTCTTCTGCTTCTGACAAAGAAAGAATCATTTCGATTTGTCTTACGGTTTTTCTATAATCTTTATTTGTTTGAGGCATGGAAATCGGATTTTCTCCAGCAGATTTGCCATCGTTTGAATATCTGACAGTTGACTTTCCAGCTGCAGCTGATTCGTTTGAAAATCTGGCAGTTGATAACTCCAGCAGGTGCAGCTGATTTCAAATAAGTAGGTCAAAGGTGTCTCATTGACTTTCAATGGCCCATTGAAATGAATGGAGCATGAATTCCATAGATCCTATTGTGAAAGAACTTCTGTAATTGATTGACACTGGAAAGTCATACCAGCATTAAGGAAGCAAATCACTTATCCAGCCAATCATTGCTTGTGAATTAACATAAAATAATTAAGCCACACCCACTTTTGACATAACTTTCGATGTCAAATATCTTCTAAACGGAACACAGTAGAGACATGGGGGTTGCTTTATATTAGTCTAAATGGAAAGTAGATTACAACATGATGTCACTAACTCCTCCATAGCAACCAAATTGCTTACCATAGCAACTATATAGCCACATCTCTATCTTAGCTTAGGAAAATGCTAGAGACTTGGGGGCTGGTAAGCTTCACCCATACTGACAGCTGAAACATATTATGTTAATGACACCTCCATAGCAACCAGACTGGTTACCATAGCAACCAATATGGCATGTCTCTATCTCAGCTTAGGAAAATCATAGAGAGAGGGGGGTTGCTGTATTTTACCCGTATAGATATGGGGAGCAATGTATTAGGTCAGCGACCCCTCCATAGCAACCAAACTGGTTACCATAGCAACCAATATGGCGAGGCTCTATCTCAGCTTTGGAAAGTCATAGAGACATGGGGGTTGATGTATTGACATGGGGAACAATGTGTTAGGTCACTGACCCTCCATAGCAACCAGACTGGTTACCATAGCAACCAATTTTGCATGTACCTATCTCAGCTCAGGAAAATCATAGAGACATGGTGGTTGCTGTAATTTACTCGTATTCATATGGGGAACAATATATTAGGTCAGCGACCCCTCCATAGCAACCACACTGTTACCATAGCAACCAATATGCCGTATCTCTATCTCAGCTTACGAAAGTCATAGAGACATGGGGGTTGGTGTATTTTACTCGTGTTGACATGGGGAACAATATGTTAGGTTACTGACCCCTCCATAGCAACCAGACTTGTTACCATAGCAACCAATATTGCATGTACCTATCTCAGCTTATGAGAATCATAGAGACATGGGGGTTGGATTATGTTATTGCTGCAGAATTGCCAACATTTAAAAAAAAATAGGTATAAACGGCACCAACGCAAGCCAACATCGAAGTTTGCGTGCAAACTTTAAAATCTAGTTATTATTCTTCTTCTTCTCTTTTCTTCTGACAAAAATTCTACGCACTACTCCTCCTAGCCCGTTCGAGCTACAACCACAAAACTTTCCAGAGTCGTCCAAACTGTTCCCACTCGAGTTGCTATGTCTCATCGGACTGATTCGACCAGCGGTTTCCGTGAAAATCGCGAATTTCGGCCAAAAAAATCACCCAAGTCATTCCCTATGGGGGCCCTAGAGTGGTGATGTCATCACCCACTCTAACTTCGAGCAAGCTCAGTCTTGTTGCTACTTGCACTGTTTTCTCAACTAAAAATTAACCTTTACACACACATTTTATATCCAAATGATAGAGATTTTTGTCCTCTTTCAGTTGGTGCTGTTTTCATTTTTAAAAAACACACGGTTTTACTCCAGGTGGCCTAAACCACAAGGAGTGCACATAATTGCTCCATTCACCTCCATTCAAAAATTCTGGTGGATTCTGTTTAAAATCTCAAACGCAGGCTATTTTTAACTCACCATAAATCATTCAAACTTTATCACAGCTTCACAAAATTTACACCATTCTCTTCCTTAAAATCTTGGGATTCTACCAGTAAAAGAAATATTTCAATACCTCTGGTCATTCTTTCGTAATCCTTATTTGTTTGAGGGTATGGATTTCTCTGAAATGAGCAGTTGCACAGAATCAAATGAAGGCTATTTGTAGCTCGCCATAACTTTTTTATTTCTAATCACACCTTCACAAAAATTACAGCATTCTCTTCGTTAGGGTCTTCTGCTTCTGACAAAAAAAAAGAATCATTTCGATATGTCTTACGGTTCTTCTATAATCTTCATTTGTTTGAGGCATGGAAATCGGATTTTCTCCAGCAGATTTGCCATCGTTTGAAAATCTGACAGTTGAATTTCCAGCTGCAGCTGACTCGTTTGAAAATCTGGCAGTTGATAACTCCAGGTGCAAGCTGATTTCAAATAAGTAGGTCAAAGGTGTCTCATTGACTTTCAATGGCCCATTGAAATGAATGGAGCATGAATCCCATAGATCCTATTGTAAAAGAGCTTCTGTAATTGATTGACACTGGAAAGTCATACGAGCATTAAGGAAGCAAATTACTTATCCAGCCCATCATTTCTTGTGAATTAACATAAATTAATTAAGCCACACCCACTTTTTGACATAACTTTCAATGTCAAATATCTTCTAAACGGAACACAGTAGAGACATGGGGGGTTGCTTTATATTATTCTAAATGGAAAGTAGATTACAACATGATGTCACTAACTCCTCCATAGCAACCAAATTGTTTACCATAGCAACTATATTGCCACATTTCTATCTTAGCTTAGGAAAATGCTAGAGACTTGGGGGCTGGTAAGCTTCACCCATACTGACAGCTGAAAAATTATATTATGTTAATGACACCTCCATAGCAACCAGACTGGTTACCATAGCAACCAATATGGCATGCCTCTATCTCAGCTTAGGAAAATCATAGAGAGATGGGGGTTGCTGTATTTTACCCGTATAGATATGGGGAGCAATATATTAGGTCAGCGACCCCTCCATAGCAACCAAACTTGTTACCATAGCAACCAATATGGCGCAGCTCTATCTCAGCTTTGGAAAGTCATAGAGACATGGGGGCGGATGTATTGACATGGGGAACAATGTGTTAGGTCACTGACCCCTCCATAGCAACCAGACTGGTTACCATAGCAACCAATATGGCATGTCTCTATCTCAGCTCAGGAAAATCATAGAGACATGGGGGTTGCTGTAATTTACTCGTGTTCATATGGGGAACAATATATTAGGTCAGCGACCCCTCCATAGCAACCACACTGTTACCATAGCAACCAATATGGCGTATCTCTATCTCAGCTTACGAAAGTCATAGAGACATGGGGGTTGGTGTATTTTACTCGTGTTGACATGGGGAACAATATGTTAGGTCACTGACCCCTCCATAACAAACAGACTGGTTACCATAGCAACCAATTTTGCATGTACCTATCTCAGCTTATGAGAATCATAGAGACATGAGAGTTGGATTATGTTATTGTTGCGGAATTGACAACATTTAAAAAAAAAGGTATTAACGGTACCAACGCAAGCCAACATCGAAGTTTGCGTGCAAACTTTAAAATCTAGTTATTATGTTGGCTTGCTTGCAAAGCCAACATATTGATATTGCACCTAAACTTATTATGTTGGCTTGCAAAGCCAACATATTGTTATCTCTCCTAAACTTATTAGTGTGAATGCAGAGGCATTCACACTATTGTTATCCTACGTATTTATTAGTGTGAATGCAGAGGCATTCACACTATTGTTATCCTACGTATTTATTATTAGTGTGAATGCAGAGGCATTCACACTATTGTTATCCTACGTATTTATTATTAGTGTGAATGCAGAGGCATTCACACTATTGTTATCCTACGTATTTAGTGTGAATGCAGAGGCATTCACACTATTGTTATCCTACGTATTTATTATTATTATTAGTGTGAATGCAGAGGCATTCACACTATTGTTATCCTACGTATTTATTAGTGTGAATGCAGAGGCATTCACACTATTGTTATCCTATGTATTTATTATTAGTGTGAATGCAGAGGCATTCACACTATTGTTATCCTACGTATTTATTATTATTCTCATTCCCCCCTTTTTGTTGGAGCCTACTCCTTCCGCATACTTTGCTCTAGAAACACCATTCAAACGTCAAAACGTTCAGCTTTTTTTGCTTTAGGTTGCTTGTATTCAGCTTTTTGATATCTTTTATACTTTTTATAAAATTTAACTTTATTTAAAATATTTTTCCCATTGTAATGAATGGGGAGACTCTTCAAATCTCTTTAAATCTTCAGCTTTTTTTCAACCTTCATAACTTCAGCATACTTTCAGCTAGAGCAATCATTCAAATTTTAAACAATTCAACACATTTTCAGCTTTTAAAAGCTCTTTTCAGCTTTTACATATGTTTTACAGATTTTTATAAATCACAGTTTAAGTTTGATGAAGAATTAGGATTTTGACCTAATTCTGCTCCACTCTAGCTTCCACTCTAATTTTTCACATCTCAAACTTCTTGATATATTCCTCTCTCCTAAACTAAACTTTACCCTTTATGGACAAATTTTATATTAAAGTAGTAGAGAAATTTGTCCTCTTTCCAAAGATGCAGTTGTTTCTTTCATATGACCTACGGTTTTTAAACTAGGAGGGCTAAACCTTAACGAGGGAAGCAAATTGCTCCATTAAGATCAATGCATTTCACCCAGAAAATTATGCTCCAAAGTTTTAAATTAAGGCTTTTTCTAACTCGCCATAACTCCTAGATTTTTCCACATATCGTTAAAAATTTTACATCATAATCTTCATTGAGGCCTTCTGCTTCTCACAAAGAAAGAATCATCTCGATATGTCTTACGGTTCTTCTGTAATGTTTATTTGTTTGAGGCATGGTCAAAATCTGAGAAAAGTCTCCTCGATTCGAAAAGTGGCAGTTTGAGGCAGCTGTTAATCAACTAATTTGAATAACGAAATTTGATTGGCTTAGCCTTCTCATAGACTCACAATGGGCCATAGAGATGTATTGCTGCCATTCATTTCAATGGGGCAATTGATTCCCATATGATACTATTGTAAAATAGCTTTTGTAATTGGTTCACAATGGAGAGTCATAGCAACATTACGGATGCATATAACTAATCCAGCCAATCAATGCTTATGATTTAACATTAATTCAACAAGCCACGCCCACTTTTCAACATCATTTTTGAATGTCAAATATCTTCTAAGTGGAACATCGTAGAGACATGGGAGTTGTTTTATATTGATCTAAGTTGAATGTAGATTAGAACATGATGTCACCAATTCATCCATAGCAACCAGATTAATTTCCATAGCAACCCAATTGACACATCTCTATCACAGCCCAGGAAAATGCTAGAGACACAGGAGTTGGTCTAATTGACTTATAGTCACACAGGGAACATTATATAATGTCAATGACCCCTCCATAGCAACCATAATGGTAACTATAGCAACCTGATTGACACATATCTATCTCAGCTTAGGAAAATGCTAGAGACATGGGGGTGAGTTTGTTTCACTAATAACGACCCCGGGAACATTCATTGAGGTACCTGACCCTCCATAGCAACCATACTGGTTACCATAGCAACCCAGTTGACACATTCCTATCTCAGATTTGGAAAACGACAGAGACACTGGAGTTGGTCTAAATGACTTGTAGTCACACAGGGAACATTATATAATGTCACTGACCCCTCCATAGCAACCATATTGGTTACCATAGCAACCAAATTGACACATCTCTATTTCAGCTTAGGAAAATGAGAGAGACACGGGAGTTGGTCTAAATGACTTGTAGTCACACAGGAACATTATATAATGTCACTGACCCCTCCATAGCAACCATACTGGTTACCATAGCAACCAAATTGACACATTCCTATATCAGTTTAGGAAAATGAGAGAGACACGGGAGTTGGTCTAAATGACTTGTAGTCACACAGGGAACATTATATAATGTCACTGACTCCTCCATAGCAACCCTACTGGTTACCATAGCAACCAAAATGACACATCTCTTTCTCAGCTTAGCAAAATGAGAGAGACACTGGAGTGGGTCTAAATGACTTGTAGTCACACAGGGAACATTATATAATGTCACTGACTCCTCCATAGCAACCATACTGGTTACCATAGCAACCAAAATGACACATCTCTATCTCAGCTTAGTAAAATGAGAGACACGGGAGTGGGTCTAAATGACTTGTAGTCACACAGGGAACATTATATAATGTCACTGACCCTTCCATAGCAACCATACTGGTTACCATAGCAACCAAATTGGCATATCCCTATATCAGCTTTGGAAAATGCTAGAGACATTGGGGTTGTTTTGTTTCACTCATAGTGACACTGGGAACAATCTATTATTTAAATGACCTGTCCTGAGCGACCAGGCTTTTTACCACAGCAACGCAATTGCCATATC
>SRMA01010917.1:0-15253 GCA_007224835.1 Danionella cerebrum
AAAATTGCTCCATTAAGATCAATGCATTTCAACCAGAAGATACTGCTTGAAAATTATACACTAAGGCTTTTTTAACTCGCCATAACTCCTAAAATTTTAACCTATCTTTATAAAAAATTACATTATAATCTTCATTGAAGTCTTCCGCTTCTCACAAAGAAAGAATCATCTCGATATGTCTTACGGTTCTTCTCTAATGTTTATTTGTTTGAGGCATGGTCAAAATCTGAGAAATGTCTCCTCGATTCAAAAAGTGGCAGTTGGAGCCAGCTGGGCATAATTTGAATACTGAAATTTGATTGGCTAAGGCTGTCCCATAGACCTACAATGGGCCATAGAGATGCATTGCTCCCATTCATTTCAATGGGGCCATTGATTCCCATATGATCCTAATGTAAAATAGCTTTTGTAATTGGTTCACAATGGAGATTCATAGCAACATTAAGGATGCATATAACTAATCCAGCCAATCATTGCTTATGATTTAACATAAATTCATTAAGCCACGCCCAGTTTGAACATCATTTTTGAATGTCAAATATCTTCTAAGTGGAACATCATAGAAACATGGGGGTTGTTTTATATTGATCTAAGTTGAATGTAGATTACAACATGATGTCACCAACTCATCCATAGCAACCAAATTAATTTCCATAGCAACCCATTTGACACATCTCTATCTCAGCCCAGGAAAATGCTAGAGACACAGGAGTTGGTCTAATTGACTTATAGTCACACAGGGAACATTATATAATGTCAATGACCCCTCCATAGCAACCATAATGGTAACCATAGCAACCTGATTGACACATATCTATCTCAGCTTAGGAAAATGCTAGAGACATGGGGGTGAGTTTGTTTCACTAATAGCGACCCCGGGAACATTCATTGAGGTACCTGACCCTCCATAGCAACCATACTGGTTACCATAGCAACCCAGTTGACACATCTCTATCTCAGCTTAGGAAAATGCTAAAGACACGGGAGTTGGTCTAAATGACTTGTAGTAACACAGGGAACATTATATAATGTCACTGACCCCTCCATAATAACCATACTGGTTACCATAGCAACCAAATTGACACATCTCTATCTCAGCTTAGGAAAATAAGAGAGACACGGGAGTTGATCTAAATGACTTGTAGTCACACAGGGAACATTATATAATGTCACTGACCCCTCCATAGCAACCATACTGGTTACCATAGCAACCGAATTGAGACATCTCTATTTCTGCTTTGGAAAATGAGAGAGACATGGGAGTTGGTCTAAATGACTTGTAGTAACACAGGGAACATTATATAATGTCACTGACCCCTCCATAACAACCATACTGGTTACCATAGCAACCAAATTGACACATCTCTATCTCAGCTTAGGAAAATGCCAGAGACACAGGAGTTGGTCTAAATGACTTGTAGTCACACAGGGAACATTATATAATGTCACTGACACCTCCATAGCAACCATACTGGTCACCATAGCATCCAAATTGACACATCTCTATCTCAGCTTAGGAAAATTAGAGAGACACGGGAGTTGGTCTAAATGACTTGTAGTCACACAGGGAACATCATATAATGTCACTGACCCCTCCATAGCAACCATACTGGTTACCATATTAACCAAATTGGCATATCCCTATATCAGCTTTGGAAAATGCTAGAGACATGGGGGTTGTTTTGTTTCACTCATAGTGACACTGGGAACAATCTATTATGTAAATGACCTGTCCAGAGCGACCAGACTTTTTTACCACAGCAACGCAATTCCCATATCTTTATCTTAGGTTAGGAAAATGCTAGACAGAATGTCAACTTACTTATATTATACCTTTCAGCTTCCACTTTTAACTTTTGACACTTTCAACTTTCAAAAGTTTCAGCTTCCACTTTATATTTTTGACACTTTCAACTTTACAATGCTTCACCTTTCAACTTTATACGTTTTCAACTTTAGAATGTTTCACATTTCAGCCTCCACTTTCAACTTTTGATATTTTCAACTTTACAATGTTTCACCTTTCAGCTTCCACTTTCAAATTTTGACACTTTCAACTTTTGACACTTTCAACTTTCTAATATTTTAACATTAAGCTTCCACTTTTAACTTTACATATTTCAACTTTACAATGTTTCAGCTTTAGCTTTCAACTTTTGACATTTTAACTTTCTAATGTTTTACCTTTCAGCTTGAACTTTCAACTTTTGACACTTTAACTTTCTAATGTTTTACCTTTCAGCTCCCACTTTTAATTTTTAACAATTTCTACTTTTTAATTTTTCGACCTTCAGCATCCACTTTCAACTTTGCATATTTCAAATTTACAATGTTTCAGCTTCAGCTTTCAGCTTTTGAAACTTTCTAATGTTTCACTCTTCAGCCCGGGAATTCAGCAATTTGAGCATTACCTTTTCAGCTCTCTGCATTCACACGCATTTTCCGCTAGGAAATGCACTTTCTAGTTATTATTATTATCCTCCCACTTTTCGACGGCTAACTACTTCCGCATACTTTAAGCTAGAAACACCATTCAAACGTCAAAATGTTCAGCTTCTTTTGGAATAGGTTGCTCGTATTTTTCTTATTAAAATGTTTTATACTTTTTATAAAATTCAACTTTATTTAAAATATTTTTCCCATTGAAATGAATGGGAAAAATTTCAAATCTCTTTCAAAATTCAGCTTTTTTTCAACCTTCATAACTTCAGCATACTTTCAGCTAGAGCAATCATTCAAATTTTAAACAATTCAACACATTTTCAGCTTTTAAAATATGTTTTCAGCTTTTTCATATCTTTTACAGATTTTTATTAATCACAGTTTAAGTTTAATGAAGAATTTGGAATTTGACCTAATTCTGCTCCACTCTAGCTTCCCCTCTAACTTTTCACATCTCAAACTTCTTGATCTATTCCTCTCTCCTAAACTAAACTTTAACATTTATGCACAAAATTTATATTAAAGTAGTAGAGCAATTTGTCCTCTTTCCATAGATGCAGTTGTTCCTTTCATATGACCTACGGTTTTTAAACTAGGAGTGCTAAACCTTAACGAGGGAAGAAAATTGCTCCATTAAGATCAATGCATTTCGCCCAGAAGATACTGCTTGAAAATAATACATTAAGGCTTTTTTTAACTCGCCATAACTCCAAAAATTTTTCACATATCGTTATCAAATTTACATTATAGTCTTCATTGAAGTCTTCCGCTTCTCACAAAGAAAGAATCATCTCGATATGTCTTACGGTTCTTCTGTAATGTTTATTTGTTTGAGGCATGGTCAAAATCTGAGAAATGTCTCCTC
Organism: Danionella cerebrum; assembly: GCA_007224835.1. Lineage (NCBI taxonomy): Eukaryota > Metazoa > Chordata > Actinopteri > Cypriniformes > Danionidae > Danionella > Danionella cerebrum. The sequence goes on from SRMA01010917.1 coordinate 3,308, forward strand.
GATTCAAAAAGTGGCAGTTGGAGCCAGCTGGGCCTAATTTGAATACTGAAATTTGATTGGCTAAAGCTGCCCCATAGACTTAGAATGGGCCATAGAGATGCATTGCTCCCATTCATTTCAATGGGGCAATTGATTTCCATATGATCTTATTGTAAAAGTGCCTTTGTAATTGGTTCACAATGGAGAGTCATAGCAAGATTGAGGATGCATATAACTAATCCAGCCAATAATTGCTTATGATTTAACATAAATTCATCAAGCCACGCCCACTTTTCAACATAATTTTTGAATGACAAATATCTTCTAAGTGGAACATCGTAGAGACATGGGAGTTGTTTTATATTGATCTAGGTTGAATGTAGATTAAACATGGTGTCACCAACTCATCCATAGCAACCAAATTATTTACCATAGCAACCAAATTGACACTTCTCTATCTCAGCCTAGGAAAATGCCAGAGACACAGGAGTTGGTCTAATTGACTTGTAGTCACACAGGGAACATTATATAATGTCAATGACCCCTCCATAGCAACCATACTGGTTACCATAGCAACCCAATTGACACATCTTTGTCTCAGCTTTGGAAAATGATAGAGACACAGGAGTTGGTCTAAATGACTTGTAGTCACACAGGGAACATTATATAATGTCACTGACCCCTCCATAGCAACCATACTGGTTACCATAGCAACCAAATTGACACATTTCTATCTCAGCTTAGGGAAACGAGAGAGACACGGGAGTTGGTCTAAATGACGTGTAGTCACACAGGTAACATTATATTCCGTTACATACCCCTCCATAGCAACCATTTTGGTTACCATAGCAACCAAATTAAGACATCTCTATCTCAGCTTAGGAAAATGAGAGAGACATGGGAGTTGGTCTAAATGACTTGTAGTAACACGGGGAACATTATATAATGTCACTGACCCCTCCATAGCAACCATACTGGTTACCATAGCAACCAAATTGACACATGTCTATCTCAGCTTAGGAAATGAGAGAGACATTGGAGTTGGTTTAAATGACTTGTAGTCAGAAAGGGAACATTATATAATGTCACTTACCCCTCCATAGCAACCATACTGGTTACCATAGCAACCAAATTGACACATCTTTATCTCAGCTTAGGAAAATGAGGGAGACACGGGAGTTGGTCTAAATGACTTGTAGTCACACAGGAACATTATATAATGTCACTGACTCCTCCATAGCAACCATACTGGTTACCATAGCAACCAAAATGACACATCTCTATCTCAGCTTAGTAAAATGAGAGAGACACGGGAGTGGGTCTAAATGACTTGTAGTCACACAGGTAACATTATATAATGTCACTGACCCCTCCATAGCAACCATACTGGTTACCATAGCAACCAAATGGACACATCCCTATCTCAGCTTAGGAAAATGAGAGAGACACGGGAGTTGGTCTAAATGACTTGTAGTCACACAGGGAACATTATATATTGACACTGACCCCTCCATAGCAACCATACTGGTTACCATAGCAACCAAATTGACACAACTCTCCCTCAGCTTAGGAAAGTGCTAGAGAAATGGGGGTGAGTTTGTTTCAATAATTGTGACCCCGGTAACAATTACTGAGGTAACTAAACCATCCATAGCAACCATATGGTTACCATAGCAACCAAATTGGCATATCTCCATCTCAGCTTAGGAAAATGCTAGAGACACAGGGGTTGGTGTAATTTACCTGTAGTCACTCAAGGAACATTATATGATCTTACTGACCCCTCCATAGCAACCAGACGTGTTACCATAGCAACCCAATTGGCATTTCTCTAACTCAGCTTAGCGAAATGCTAGAGACATGGGGGTGAGTTTGTTTCACTAATAGCGACCCCGGGAACATTCATTGAGGTACCTGACCCTCCATAGCAACCATACTGGTTACCATAGCAACCCAGTTGACACATTTCTATCTCAGCTTTGGAAAACGACAGAGACACAGGAGTTGGTCTAAATGACTTGTAGTCACACAGGGAACATTATATAATGTCACTGACCCCTCCATAGCAACCATACTGGTTACCATAGCAACCCAATTGACACATCTATATCTCAGCTTAGGAAAATGACAGAGACACAGGAGTTGGTCTAAATGACTTGTAGTCACACAGGGAACATTATATAATGTCACTGACCCCTCCATAGCAACCATACTGGTTACCATAGCAACAAAATTGACACATCTCTATCTCAGCTTAGGAAAATGAGAGAGACACAGGAGTTGGTCTGAATGACTTGTAGTCACACAGGGAAAATTATACAATGTCACTTACCCCTCCATAGCAATTATAGTGGTTACCATAGCAACCAAATTGACACATCTCTATCTCAGCTTAGGAAAATGAGAGAGACAAGGGAGTTGGTCTAAATGACTTGTAGTCACACAGGGAACATTATATAAAGTCACTGACCCCTCCATAGCAACCATACTGGTTACCATAGCAACCAAAATGACACATCTCTATCTCAGCTTAGTAAAATGGGAGACACGGGAGTGGGTCTAAATGACTTGTAGTCACACAGGGAACATTATATAATGTCACTGACCCCTCCATAGCAACCATACTGGTTACCATAGCAACCAAATTGGCATATCCCTATATCAGCTTTGTAAAATGCTAGAGACATGGGGGTTGTTTTTTTCACTCATAGTGACACTGGGAACAATCTATTATGTAAATGACCTGTCCAGAGCGACCAGACTTTTTTTACCACAGCAACGCAATTGCCATATCTTTATCTTAGATTAGGAAAATGCTAGACAGAATTTCAACTTACTTATATTATACCTTTCAGCTTCCACTTTCAACTTTTGACACTTTCAACTTTCAAAAGTTTCACCTTCAGCTTCCACTTTCTATTTTTGACACTTTCAACTTTGCAATGCTTCACATTTCAACTTTATACGTTTTCAACTTTAGAATGTTTCACCTTTCAGCCTCCACTTTCAACTTTTGATATTTTCAACTTTACAATGTTTCACCTTTCAGCTTCCACTTTCAACTTTTGACACTTTCAACTTTCTAATATTTTAACATTCAGCTTCCACTTTCAACTTTACATATTTCAACTTTACAATGTTTCAGCTTTAGCTTTCAACTTTTGAGATTTTCAACTTTATAATGTTTCACCTTTTAGCTTGAACTTTCAACTTTTGACACTTTAACTTTCTAATGTTTTACCTTGCAGCTCCCTTTTTTAATTTTTAACACTTTCTACTTTCAAATTTTTCACCCTTCAGCATCCACTTTCAACTTTACATATTTCAAATTTACAATGTTTCAGCTTCAGCTTTTGAAACTTTCTAATGTTTCACTCTTCAGCCAAGGAATTCAGCAATTTGAGCATTCCCTTTTCAGCTCTCTGCATTCACACGCATTTTCCGCTAGGAAATGCACTTTCTAGTTAGTGTGAATGCAGAGGCATTCACACTATTGTTATCCTACGTATTTATTATTATTTTTTTTTTATTATTATTTTTATTCCCCCCCTTTTTTGAAAAGCCAACTACTTCAGCATACTTTGCACTAGAAACACCATTCAAACTTTAAAATGTTCAGCTTTTTTCAGACTAGGTTGCTATTACATATCACTTTTTAAACTTTTATACTTTTTATAAAATTTAACTTTATTTAAAATATTTTTCCCATTGAAATGAATGGGAAACACTTCAAATCTCTTTCAATCTTCAGCTTTTTTTCAACCTTCATATCTTCAGCATACTTTCAGCTAGAGCAGTCATTCAAATTTTAAACAATTCAACACATTTTCAGCTTTTAAAATATGTTTTCAGCTTTTTCATATCTTTTACAGATTTTTATAAAACACAGTTTAAGTTTAATGAAGAATTTGGATTTTGACCTAATTCTGCTCCACTCTAGCTTCCACTCTAATTTTTCACATCTCAAACTTCTTCATCAATTCCTCTCTCCTAAACTAAACTTTACCCTTTATGCACAAAATTTATATTAAAGTAGTAGAGAAATTTGTCCTCTTTCCAAAGATGCAGTTGTTTCTTTCATATGACCTACGGTTTTTAAACTAGGAGGGCTAAACCTTAACGAGGGAAGCAAATTGCTCCATTAAGATCAATGCATTTCACCCAGAAAAGTATGCTCCAAAGTTTTAAATGAAGGCTTTTTCTAACCCGCCATAACTCCTAGATTTTTCCACATATCGTTAAAATTTTTACATCATAATCTTCATTGAGGCCTTCTGCTTCTCACAAAGAAAGAATCATCTCGATATATCTTACGGTTCTTCTGTAATGTTTATTTGTTTGAGGCATGGTCAACATCGGAGAAATGTCTCCTCGATTTGAAAAGTGGCAGTTGGAGGCAGCTGTTAATCAACTAATTTGAATAACGAAATTTGATTGGCTTAGCCTTCCCATAGACTCACAATGGGCCATAGAGATGCATTGCTGCCATTCATTTCAATGGGGCAATTGATTCCCATATGATACTATTGTAAAATAGCTTTTGTAATTGGTTCACAATGGAGAGTCATAGCAACATTAAGGATGCATATAACTAATCCAGCCAATCATTGCTTATGATTTAACATTAATTCATCAAGCCACGCCCACTTTTCAACATTATTTTTGAATGTCAAATATCTTCTAAGTGGAACATCGTAGAACCATGGGAGTTGTTTTATATTGATCTAAGTTGAATGTAGATTACAACATGATGTCACCAACTCATCCATAGCAACCAGATTAATTTCCATAGCAACCCAATTGACACATCTCTATCTCAGCCCAGGAAAATGCTAGAGACACAGGAGTTGGTCTAATTGACTTTAGTCACAGAGGGAACATTATATAATGTTAATGACCCCTCCATAGCAACCATACTGGTTACCATAGCAACCCAATTGACACATCTCTATCTAGGTTTAGGAAAATGAGAGAGACACGGGAGTTGGTCTAATTGACTTGTAGTCACACAGGGAACATTATATAATGTCAATGACCCCTCCATAGCAACCATACTGGTTACCATAGCAACCCAATTGACACAACTCTATCTCACCTTTGGAAAATGATAGAGACACGGGAGTTGGTCTAATTGACTTGTAGTCACACAGGGAACATTATATAATGTCAATGACCCCTCCATAGCAACCATACTGGTTACCATAGCAACCCAATTGACACAACTCTATCTCACCTTTGGAAAATGATAGAGACACGGGAGTTGGTCTAAATGACTTGTAGTCACACAAGGAACATTATATACCGTCACATACCCCTCCATAGCAACCATTCTGGTTACCATAGCAACCAAATTGACACATTTCTATCTCAGCTTAGGAAAATGAGAGAGACACGGGAGTTGGTCTAAATGACTTTTAGTCACACAGGGAACTTTCTATTGTCACTTACCCCTCCATAGCAACCATACTGGTTACCATAGCAACCAAATTGACACATCTCTATCTCAGCTTAGAAAATGCCAGAGACACAGGAGTTGGTCTAATTGACTTGTAGTCACACAGGGAACATTATATAATGTCACTGACCACTCCATAGCAACCATACTGGTTACCATAGCAACCCAGTTGACACATCTCTATCTCAGCTTTGGAAAACGACAGAGACACAGGAGTTGGTCTAAATGACTTGTCACACAGGGAACATTATATAATGTCACTGACCCCTCCATAGCAACCATACTGGTTACCATAGCAACCAAATTGACACATCTCTATCTCAGCTTAGGAAAATGAGAGAGACACGGGAGTTGGTCTAAATTACTTGTAGTCACACAGGGAACATTATATAATGTCACTTAACCCTCCATAGCAACCATACTGGTTACCATAGCAACCAAATTGACACATCTCTATCTCAGCTTAGGAAAATGCTAGAAACACGGGAGTTGGTCTAAATGACTTGTAGTCACACAGGGAACATTATATAATGTCACTGACCCCTCCATAGCAACCATACTGGTTACCATAGCAACCAAATTGACACATCTCTATCTCAGCTTAGGAAAATAAGAGACCCGGAGTGGGTCTAAATGACTTGTAGTCACACAGGGAACATTATATGATGTCACTGACCCCTCCATAGCAACCATACTGGTTACCATAGCAACCAAATTGAGACATCTCTATTTCTGCTTTAGAAAATGAGAGAGACATGGGAGTTGGTCTAAATGACTTGTAGTAACACAGGGAACATTATATAATGTCACTGACCCCTCCATAGCAACCATACTGGTTACCATAGCAACCAAATTGACACATCTCTATCTCAGCTTAGGAAAATGAGGGAGACACGGGAGTTGGTCTAAATGACTTGTAGTCACATAGGGAACATTATATGTCACTGACCCCTCCATAGCAACCGTACTGGTTACCATAGCAACCAAATTGACACATCTCTATCTCAGCTTAGGAAAATGAGAGAGACGCGGGAGTTGGTCAAATTACTTTTAGTCACACAGGGAACATTTTATAATGTCACTGACCCCTCCATAGCAACCATACTGGTTACCATAGCAACCAAATTGACACATCTCTATCTCAGCTTGGGAAAATGAGAGAGACACAGGAGTTGGTCTAAATGACTTGTAGTCACACAGGGAACATTATATAATGTTCCTGACCCCTCCATTAACTTTACAATGTGTCACCTTTTTCAGCTTTACCTCTCAACTTTTGACACTAATAAACTTTCTATTGTTTCACCTTTCAGCTTTCACTTTCAACTTTTGACATTTTCAACTTTACGTTTCACCTTTCAGCTTCCACTTTCAACTTTTTACAATTTAAACTTTACAATGTTTACCTTTCAGCTCCCACTATTAATTTTCAACACTTTCTACTTTCTAATGATTCACATTTCAGCTTCCCCTTTGAACTTTTGACATTTTCAACTTTCTAATGTTTCACCTTTCAGCTTCCAATTTCAACTTTACATATTTCAACTTTATAATGTTTCAGCTTCAATTTTCAACTTTTGAGATTTTCAACTTTCTAATGTTTCACTGTTCAGCCAAGGAATTCAACAATTTTGAGCTATCCCTTTTCAGCTCTCTGCATTCACACGCATTTTCCGCTAGGAAATGCATTTTCTAGTTATTAGTGTGAATGCAGAGGCATTCACACTATTGTTATCCTACGTATTTATTTTTAATTTTATTATTATTATTCTCCCACTTTTCGGTCTTCAACTCCTTCTGCATACTTTGCGCTAGAAACACCATTCAAACGTCAAAATGTACAGCTTTTTTTGTTCTATGTTGCTTGTATTCAGCTTTTTAATATCTTTTATACTTTTTATAAAATTTAACTTTATTTAAAATATTTTTCCCATTGAAATGAATGGGGAGACTCTTCAAATCTCTTTAAATCTTCAGCTTTTTTCAACCTTCATAACTTCAGCATACTTTCAGCTAGAGCAATCATTCAAATTTTAAACAATTCAACACATTTTCAGCTTTTAAAATATGTTTTCAGCTTTTTTTATATCTTTTACAGATTTTTATTAATCACAGTTTAAGTTTAATGAAGAATTTGGAATTTGACCTAATTCTGCTCCACTCTAGCTTCCACTCTAACTTTTCACATCTCAAACTTCTTGATCTATTCCTCTCTCCTAAACTAAACTTTAACATTTATGCACAAAATTTATATTAAAGTAGTAGAGAAATTTGTCCTCTTTCCATAGATGCAGTTCTTTCTTTCATATGACCTACGGTTTTTAAACTAGGAGGGCTAATCCTTAACGAGGGAAGAAAATTGCTCCATTAAGATCAATGCATTTCACCCAGAAGATACTGCTTGAAAATTATACATTAAGGCTTTTTTTTAACTCGCCATAACTCCTCAAATTTTTCACATATCGTTATCAAATTTACATTATAGTCTTCATTGAAGTCTTCCGCTTCTCACAAAGAAAGAATCATCTCGATATGTCTTACGGTTCTTCTGTAATGTTTATTTGTTTGAGGCATGGTCAAAATCTGAGAAATGTCTCCTCGATTCAAAAAGTGGCAGTTGGAGCCAGCTGGGCCTAATTTGAATACTGAAATTTGATTGGCTAAGGCTGCCCCATAGACTTAGAATGGGCCATAGAGATGCATTGCTCCCATTCATTTCAATGGGGCAATTGATTCCCATATGATCTTATTTTAAAAGTGCTTTTGTAATTGGTTCACAATGGAGATTCATAGCAAGATTGAGGATGCATATAACTAATCCAGCCAATAATTGCTTATGATTTAACAAAATTTCATCAAGCCACGCCCATTTTTTTCAACATAATTTTTGAATGTCAAATATCTTCTAAGTGGAACATCGTAGAGACATGGGAGTTGTTTTATATTGATCTAAGTTGAACGTAGATTAAACATGATGTCACCATCTCATCCATAGCAACCAAATTATTTACCATAGCAACCAAATTGACACATCTCTATCTCAGTTTAGGAAAATGAGAGAGACACGGGAGTTGGTCTAAATGACTTGTAGTCACACAGGGAGCATTATATAATGTCACTGACCCCTCCATAGCAACCATAGTGGTTACCATAGCAACCAAATTGACACATCTCTATCTCAGCTTGGAAAATGAGAGAGACACGGGAGTTGGTCTAAATGACTTGTAGTCACACAGGGAACATTATATAATGTCACTGACTCCTCCATAGCAACCCTACTGGTTACCATAGGAACCCAGTTGACACATCTCTATCTCAGCTTTGGAAAACGACAGAGACACAGGAGTTGGTCTAAATGACTTGTAGTCACACAGGGAACATCATATAATGTCACTGACCCCTCTATAGCAACCATACAGGTTACCATAGCAACCAAATTGACACATCTCTATCTCAGTTTAGGAAAATGAGAGAGACACGGAAGTTGGTCTAAATGACTTGTAGTCACACAGGGAACATTATATAATGTCACTGACCTCTCCATAGCAACCATACTGGTTACCATAGCAACCAAATTGACACATCTCTCCCTCAGCTTAGGAAAGTGCTAGAGACATGGGGGTGAGTTTGTTTCAATAATTGTGACCCCGGTAACAATCACTGAGGTAACTAAACCATCCATAGCAACCATATGGTTACCATAGCAACCAAATTGGCATATCTCTATCTCAGCTTAGGAAAATGCTAGAGACACAGGGGTTGGTGTAATTTACCTGTAGTCACTCAAGGAACATTATATGATCTTACTGACCCCTCCATAGCAACCAGACGTGTTACCATAGCAACCCAATTGGCATTTCTCTAACTCAGCTTAGCGAAATGCTAGAGACATGGGGTAGGTTTAATTTACTCGTAGTCACACAGATAACAATATATTATGTCTGTGACCCCTCGATAGCAACCATACTTATTACCATAGCAACCCAATTGACTGACATTTTCAACTTTACAATGTGTCACATTTATTTTTATGTTTCAACTTTCAGCTTCCACTTTCAAATTTGACAATTTTAACTGTCTAATGTTTTACCTTTCAGCTTCCACAATTAATTTGACACTTTTTACTTTCTAATGTTTCATATTTCAGCTTCCACTCTCAACTTTTGACACTTTCAACTTTCTAATATTTTACCCTTCAGCTTCCACTTTCAACTTTACATATTTCAACTTTGCAATGTTTCAGCTTCAGCTTTCAACTTTTGACATTTTCAACTTTATAATGTTTCACCTTTTAGCTTCAACTTTCAACTTTTGACACTTTAACTCTCTAATGTTTTACCTTTCAGCTCCCACTTTTAATTTTCAACACTTTCTTTTCTCTAATGTTTCACCCTTCAGCTCCCACTTTTAACTTTTTATATTTCAACTTTACAATGTTTCAGCTTCAGCTTTCAAATTTTGACACTTTTCAAATTACAATGTTTCACCTTTTAGCTTCAACTTTCAAATTTTGACACTTTTAACTTTCTAATAATTCACCGTTCAGCCAAGGAATTCAGCAATTTTAAGCATTCTCTTTCAGCTCTCTGCATTCACACGCATTTTCCGCTAGGAAATGCACTTTCTAGTTATTATTTTTATTATTCTCCCACTTTTTGACCTTCAACTCCTTCAGCATACTTCATGCTAGAAACACCATTCAAACGTCAAAACGTTCAGCTTCTTTTGGAATAGGTTGCTTGTATTTTTCTTATTAAAATGTTTTATACTTTTTATAAAATTTAACTTTATTTAAAATAATTTTCCCATTGAAATGAATGGGAAAAATTTCAAATCTCTTTCAAAATTCAGCTTTTTTTCAACCTTCATAACTTCAGCATACTTTCAGCTAGAGCAATCATTCAAATTTTAAACAATTCAACACATTTTCAGCTTTTAAAAGCTCTTTTCAGCTTTTACATATCTTTTACAGATTTTAATTAATCGCAGTTTAAGTTTAATGAAGAATTTGGAATTTGACCTAATTCTGCTCCACTCTAGCTTCCACTCTAACTTTTCACATCTCAAACTTCTTGATCTATTCCTCTCTCCTAAACTAAACTTTAACATTTATGCCCTAAATTTATATTAAAGTAGTAGAGAAATTTGTCCTCTTTCCATAGATGCAGTTGTTCCTTTCATATGACCTACGGTTTTTAAACTAGGAGTGCTAAACCTTAACGAGGGAAGAAAATTGCTCCATTAAGATCAATGCATTTCGGCCAGAAGATACTGCTTGAAAATAATACATTAAGGCTTTTCTTAACTCGCCATAACTCCAAAAATTTTTCACATATCGTTATCAAATTTACACCATAATCTTCATTCAGGCCTTCTGCTTCTCACAAAGAAAGAATCATCTCGATATGTCATACGGTTCTTCTGTAATGTTTATTTGTTTGAGGCATGGTCAACATCTGAGAAATGTCTCCTCGATTCGAAAAGTGGCAGTTGGAGGCAGCTGTTAATCAACTAATTTGAATAACGAAATTTGATTGGCTAAGGCTGCCCCATAGACTTAGAATGGGCCATAGAGATGCATTGCTCCCATTCATTTCAATGGGGCAATTGATTCCCATATGATCCTATTGTAAAAGTGCCTTTGTAATTGGTTCACAATGGAGAGTCATAGCAACATTAAGGATGCATATAACTAATCCAGCCAATCATTACTTATGATTTAACATAAATTCATCAAGCCACGCCCACTTTTCAACATTATTTTTGAATGTCAAATATCTTCTAAGTGGAACATCGTAGAAACATGGGAGTTGTTTTATATTGATCTAAGTTGAATGTAGATTACAACATGATGTCACCAACTCATCCATAGCAACCAGATTATTTACCATAGCAACCAAACCGGATAATCTTTATCTCAGCCTAGGAAAACGACAGAGACACAGGAGTTGGTCAAAATGACTTGTAGTCACACAGGGAACATCATATAATGTCACTGACCCCTCCATAGCAACCATACTGGTTACCATAGCAACCAAATTGACACATCTCTATCTCAGTTTAGGAAAATGAGAGAGACACGGGAGTTGGTCTAAATGACTTGTAGTCACACAGGCAACATTATATAATGTCACTTACCCTCCATAGCAACCATACTGGTTACCATAGCAACCAAATTGACACATCTCTATCTCAGCTTAGGAAAATTAGAGAGCCACGGGAGTTGGTCTAAATGACTTGTAGTCACACAGGGAACATCATATAATGTCACTGACCCCTCCATAGCAATCATAGTGGTTACCATAGCAACCAAATTGATACATCTCTATCTCAGCTTAGGAAAATGAGAGAGACACGGGAGTTGGTCTAAATGACTTTTAGTCACACAGGGAACATTATATAATGTCACAGACCCCTCCATAGCAACCATACTGGTTACCATAGCAACCAAATTGACATCTCTATCTCAGCGTAGGAAAATGAGAGAGACACGGGAGTTGGTCTAAATGACT
>SRMA01010942.1:0-12265 GCA_007224835.1 Danionella cerebrum
TTCACTGGAAATTGTATGGAATTTGTAATATTTCTGCTTTCAATTTAAAATGTTTGGACTTTTGGGAATACAGTACTTAAAAATAAATGCACATTTTTTTTTAATTCACAAATGTAACCATACAACTATGAATTAAATTTGGCTCCATCGTTTAAAAGCTACATGTAATATGACCATATAACCCCAGTTTTATCATCTCTACATTGGCTACCCGTCAAATTTCGCATTGATTACAAAATAATGCTATTGACGTATAAAGCCCTTAATGGATTAGCGCCCAGTTATCTATCAAACCTCCTAACACGGTACAACCCCACACGCACTTTAAGATCTCAAAACTCTGGACTTTTAGTAGTTCCTAGAATAGCAAAGAGCACTAAAGGCGGTAGAGCGTTCTCACATTTAGCCCCTAAACTCTGGAATAGCCTCCCTGACAGCGTCCGTGGCTCAGACTCACTCGCCCAGTTTAAGTGTAGATTAAAGACGTATCTTTTCAGTAAAGCCTATACTTAACTCCGTGAAAGACTACGATCCTACATTAAACTATATTAATATTACATTAAACTATACTAATATTATGAACAGCAGCTACGCTAATTCTGCTCCTCTCTTCTTTTCTTCTTTTCCATACTCATCCGGAGATTCGCGGAGGCTTCGCTCACCAGCACCTCACCCTAACAACCAGATCCACCTGGAGATGTTCTGGCGCCCACTGGACCTCAGCCCACCAGCTCCACTCTTCTTCCAATACTCATCCCGAGGCTCCCGGAGGCCCTGCCCACCAGCTCCTCACCCCAACAACCAGACTCATCAGGAGAAGATCCGACGCCGGGAGGCTCGCCACCAGCCCTCAACCTAACAAACAGATTCACCTGGAGATGTTCCGGCACCCCTGGACCTACACCGAACACAGTCATCATCTGTTTATACTATATTTTCTGTTTATGTTTATATTATTATATCATCTGTTTATACTACATTATCTGTTCATACTACCAGATCATATGTTTATACCATAGTTTATCACACTGCTGTTGTTACCCAAATGAGGATGGGTTTCCATTTTGAGTCCGGTTCCTCTCAAGGTTTCTTCCAAAAGGGAGTTTTCCTTGCCACAATCGCCCCAGGCTTGCTCATCAGGGACATGTACACGACTTAGTAATTAATTTCTTTTAACTTTGTTGAGTTTAAACTTGTTGGTTTACTGTAAAGCTGCTTTGAGACAATGTCTGTTGTGAAAAGCGCTATATAAATAAAACGAACTTGAACTTGAACATGTCTCTGGTTCTGTTTTAAAAAGGAGACCAGTAATCAGTAACCAGTAACCTCAGACCACTATGAAACTAATCAACACAGATGAAAATAAAAGCCTTCATTATTACATTTAAGTTGCAGAAATACATAATGTGTGACTTATAAACTTATATTTCAAAGTATGTATCAAATAAACGTGTTGTTTAGATCAAGGAGCAGTGAGTGGACAAAATTCACCTCTGTATTGACCAAACCGTGTAGGTCTCCCACCATCCAAGAACGCAGTTTGACACTGATGTCCTAAAAGTACAGCAGCTTCTGGTGGGATAAATCTTCTGCTTTTGATTGACTTGTCACTGCGCTTGAGCAGAGAAGCTCGAGAATGACCCTGGTGAGACAACGGGATGTAAATCAACATGTCGGAATAGTTATGGTACATTTCCCCTCCAACAGCGTCATGGGCTTCTCATGAAAGATCCTCTGTCTTTTTGTTTCCATCACATCTTTGCTAACAGTTAACCTTCCAGAGTTGGTGAATATATTCATCTCCTCATGCCATAACTCACTGGCTTCTGGCACTACTCTAAAAATAGTCCCTCTTAATTCCAAGTACCCACAATGGATCCCCACAGCAACAACAAGATGTCGAAACAAACCCATCATTTGTAGGTCCAACTAAAGTTACAGGCAGCTTGGTTGGAAAATATATCCAGTCTCATACTTCACATTCTTCTATGAAACAGAGGAGGCGAAGAAAAACAGAATTTGGCAATTCCTGAATGTCTTCTGGTAAAGAGAAACTTGGTCCATTCATATGTTGAAATGGCGCCCTCTGCTGGGCGTCTCAAAATAGAACGGGTTAAGATAATTAATTACAATGCCGCACAAAACGAGATTCTTCTGAAATCTGACGTCAGGACAATGAAGTGGGTTTAGTAAGTACCCAGTGCTCAATTTGTGCCGGAGCTTGCTCCAGTACCTCGCAGGTCGGTTTGATTTGATCCGGGACCTTCCCAGTCAGTCAAAATCTGTAAATACACTGTGTGTAATATTTAATTTTATCAATGTTTGTAACTATTTAAATCATTGATGATGCCAAACACCACAACAAGCTTAGCATCGACTAAAAATTCAACCGTAATCATAAGAAACGTCAACTTTATCCGCGGCCTGAATCTATGCAATGTTTTTCCGAGTGTTGCAGAACAATTCCGTAGAAAGCAAGAGCTCAGATTTGAATTTGCCTTTCATTTTGTTTTTATTCACAGACGTTCTCTTCCCCATGATACAATTTACATTATTCACATACAACTTCACCCGTAGATACAATTACCTCCAAGTTTAGTAACAAAACACTGACAAGTTAAACACCCATTGAATATCTGCATTCGGCCCCCAACTTCAGGAGGGCCAATAGTTTGCTGTACATCACAATTCTCAAAAACCCTTAGTGTCTTGTGCTGTGGTGATGAAGAGCAGCGTGAGGTCTGGGTTTGATGAATACTGATCCTGAAGCAGTTTGGTATTCAGCTCAGTTTTTGTTTGTTGTGCAGCATGTTGTAGTTTCGATCATGCAAACAAAGAGGCTCCAATGGTGAGCTGAGCAGTCTCCTTCATGCTATGCATCACTGTGAATCCCTCGGGCAGGAGTTGAGAGCTCACAGGTTTCAAAGGAGTTCTGCAAGGCAAAAAGAATTGTACATCACAGTATTTAACATGAATAAAAAATTATGGTCAATGAAGTCATCAGGAATTACAAAGAAAGCAGTCTTGCATGCCCTTCTGCGTTCATCAATGTTCTTTGATGATTCCTCTTTCATTCAACCCCAGACATATTCAATGATGTTCACGTCTGGGGACTGTGCAAACAAATCCTGGAGCACCTTGATCTTCTTCACCTTGAGGTACTTTGATGTGGAGATGGAAGTAAGCGATGGAGCACCATCCTCCTGCAAATTTTGGGCTCCTTTATGATTGGGCAAAATAAGAGGTAGCCAAGATTTTTTGGTCTTTTAGATCATTAATGATACCTTCCATCCAGCACACCCCCATACTTTTCCATTTTCTAGCTAAATCTTTATCCACACAGGCTCCAGTAGGACTCCTGCAATATATGCAGTGACTGCGGTATAAATCAACAAAAGATTCATCTGGAAAAGCCACCTTTTCCACCATCCATCCTTTAAGCAGGCTGTGGGCCCTGGCGAATGCCTCATGGTTGGGACTATGGATGACCAGGTCTCGTGGAGCTCTGCTGCAGTGGAATATGGCAGACTTTCAGGTCATCTCGGGTCTTGCACTTCTGCCAGACCTGGGGTTGACAATAACGTCTCCAATCTCAACCTCTTGATAATCAACACTGTAGTCTCAGGGTGAATCTTGGGCATGTTTGCAGAGGTCTTGTGCACTGGAGTTCCTTTTATACACATACGACACTTGTCTTGGAAAAATTGAATCCGTAGTCTTTACCAAACTGTGAATTTTAGAATATTTGAGATTTGTATTGCACTAAAACTATTATAAAAGCTGTTGGGATTCAAATGAGTAAAAAAAAAACCTTGTTTAGAAATATATTTCAGCGCCACTTCAGGTCAGTTTGGACATAAGCGCCAAGAATGGGGACTGAAGGTTTCTGATGAATGTCAACAATTAATTTCCATTGTGTGAAAGCATCTCCACAGAGAAGAGCAAAAAAACATCACTTTATTTTTTAAATGCATTAGTTACCCATGGTGGTTCTAATCTTAAAACAGAATGAGAGTCACGTTCCTGGTGGCAAAGCACAGATCCTGGATTTGGCTTTGGATTAAAAGCACACATCTCAGTTTCAGAGGCTGAGCTGAAGTCTCTTGTGTTTTCTTTGCTCTGTGATTTATGTTTGGGGGCTGTCTGCAGGGGGACAGGTGGAGGGACATGCTGAGTGGGACGGGATACTGTAATGCTGAGCAGGCTGATGGACGGAGCCCGGTGGAGCGGGGCCACAGGTCCTGTTTCCAGCCAGACCAGATCAGGTCTTCTCAACACCATTTCAGGAATCCAACTCAGTGCCAAAATCCTAAAGGATCTTCATCCTGATCCCCACTGTGAGTGGCACAATAAGGGAGAAACCCTTTGTTTTAAGGGTCCTCTCAGTTCAAATAGCCAAATGTGAATGTGGCTGTTAAACTTTGCTCTTAAAGAGAGAGCTTCAGTATTCGACAAGGGTTTAGCACTCGCTCAGACCTGCACTCTATGCAATGGGGGCTCCCGCCGGAAGAACCGGCATTTCTCAAGAGGATGAAATCGTTGCTAGTTGGTTCTAAGTGATAAAGGTTGAGGAAAATATTAATGTTTTCTTCAAGTTTTGTCTTTATTATAACATTAAATATCAATCCTGGTGCAGTCGCTTACAAACCGCTGTGCTGAAAATGACACTCACCTGCTACGTGCTGAGGTTTCATGGGCCCCGTTTTCTTGAGGAATGATTCCTCGTTCTCGAAAGCCAGGATTGGCTCATCAGGTCTGTCAGCCTCTGATTTCTCCCGTCCATTGTGATTGGACCGCTGAAGGATCTCTTTGAACTGAGATGCTTCTCCTTTAACAGAAAAGCCATTCTCATGGTTGTTCATCTGAAGGCTGTTCACTGCAGGAGAAAGACTTCAAGAGAAAAAACAAATGATGATTTCAATGTGTATAAAATAGTCTGACTGAACGTCTCAGCTGGAAAGATATTGTGATGCTCGGAAGGATTTAATTGTGATTGCCGCGGCATAAAATGGTCGAGCATTTGCAAATATGTTTTTTTCAAAACATGTATGATTAAAATTCAAATATCTTTATTCTATTATATGTCTAAAAGAATACCTCACCACCAAGAACATTCTTGAAAATGTAGCTTAGTGCAAAAACACAAAAAAGGGGAAAGAAAATAAAGTTCCACACACCTCAATAATATAATTAAATATAGCAGCAACATTTCTTTAATTAAATTTGCTCATCATTAAGCTGGAAATTGTGGGTTTCTTTTTTCATAATTTTACTAAATAACAACACTCATAGAAGAAAAAGGGCTGCGTGTACAAAATTTTTTAAAAGCTTAAAATACAATTAATTACTTTTATTTTTTATTATTTAATTAACTTTAATTAATTCCTTCTCTTTGGCAATTACTTTTATTACTTTTCATTGCTTTACAAACGACTTATTTAGCAGGGTTGGGGTCAGAAATGGCTCTGTGAAAAACTATGCAGCTAGACATTAAGAAATTGAACGCACCTTGATTCTTTCAGAACTTTAAAAGAGTGTTGAAGATTCGGTTGTGGTGATTTGTCTCATTTATTTGCGCATTCTTGAGAATTTCCATTTCGTTCTTTTTTCGGTTTGTTTTAATTGACAATATTGCAAGATCAAAATAATTTACCACTACTCTCGTGTAGAGCATGGGGAAATTGTGGAGCACCACCGCCCTGGTTGTGATTTCGTTCCTCAAAATCCAACATATTTGCCACCAGAAACAGGAAGAGGTGATGTCCTTGCGTTATAATAAACATCTGTGTGCATTGGCTGATTTGCGTTGGAATTCCTGGAGGGGCCGTCAAAGCTGAATGCTATCCCTTACACTGGACCTGTCTGGTAATAAGCTCCATTGGTTAATGCCAAATTTTTACTGGATTTCATACATAGTTTTGGATCTACATGTGGTTGCAAAGATCAATATGAGAGATAACAAACGCATGAAATGGAGTTGCGTTAGCTTTGGATTTACAAAAAGTGGCGGAGGATAAATTGAACACACAGCTGTAGTAATGATTTTGGTGTGGATCTAATATTTGAGGATTCTTTGACCATTTTAGAAACTACTAGATAAAGTCAAGGAGAGGATGCTGCCATCTTCTGGTGGAATCTAAAACTGCTTTTCATTTGTGTATTTCATACTGTGGTCAAGTCTCATGACACAAGAGAGGTTTGAACACATTTGTGCCCAGCAACTTTTCTCAAATGAGGAAAATATTCGTAGAATAGAGAATGGATTATGTTTAAGAAACTAAATGTTACATAATATTCAAATAAAAAAAGGGGGCAGAGGACTTGCCTTTCATTGACCGCATCTGTCTTTGGTGAAGTGTTCGCCTGGTACTCGGCAGCTGCTAAGAAAATGAGAGTGAGGTCATCTTTTTTTGTTTGCAAAACCACCATTCCTTTCCCAAATAACTGAGAATCCAATAAAATTACCACTCGACCTGGAAGCATGTCTTTTACTTTATTGTTAATTTTGTGATTATTTACAGAGCAAAGCCACATTTAACAGCTAATGACCCTCTGATGTATATAGACTGCATTTATTAACAGAACAATGACCCCAAATACACTTCCAGGTTGTGAATTTTACCAAATATGAATGGACTTTAAGATGCAAACAATTTATTTAAGTCATAAATTAAATGTACATGAATTAAAGTACAAAATGACATTGGTTACTATTAAACAAATATTCCAAATGAGTGCATTTTGTATCTATAAAAGCAAGCATACCCAAAAAGAGTTTTTTTTTCCCAAAGAAAGCATCTTTTATTCCTGTGTTTAGACTGAAATAAAGAAAGCTCTAGTTGAATGAAAATAAATAACATGTAGCCGGTTCAAACTGCTGGCCAGAAATTCCAAGATGGAGCTAAAAATTGCCTTACTCAAAGATATTGAGTATTCCTACATCTCAAATAGAATAATTCTGCACCTTTTTTCATCTCTGGATCCTTTCCATTGATTTGAGCTGGCGTCTTAGAGTTTTTCTGCATCAAAGAAAGAGAAAAGCAAAGTAAGATTCTTGAAGCACAAGGTTGATCTGCAGATGCGCTACTGCTGTTGTGAATATGTTAGAAATGAGGAAAACTCTGCCGTACCTTTTCTCTTGCATCTGTTTTGCGTGTTCTTTTCATGATCTCCTCCAGACGCTAAAAACAAAGCATCTGATGTGTTAGTTTATCTCGTCAAATATAAGCCTGGAAAGTCTAAGCTAATATTTCAGTCTAATGTCATTTTTTTCAGACAATATGTTCTCGTGTTCGGTTAAAAAGCCTCTCATTGGAACTTTTCCCTGTTATTTGCAGCATGTTTAAGCTAATGCTAACAATATATTTTAAAGTAACAAATAGAAAGCCTTTTATTTATCTTTTTGTGCAATTTGCAGCATGTTTAGGCTAAAGCTAACATTATTTTCTATTGTAAAGTTAGAAAGGACTTTCTTTTTTTCGGCAATCTGCAGCATGTAACATCAGAAAGGCTTTTATTTTATTTTTTGTCGTGTAGTATCCAGCATGTTATGGTCATTTTTAATTATCTTCCTCTCCCTAATGTGTAGCTGTTAGCGCCAATGTTAATATTACAACATGTTGGTCCCCCAATGTCTACACTGTTCTGAATTTGAATAAACACTCCATGTGTTCAGCTATTAGGACATTTTGTCTTCTAAACAGAAAAAAACTGTTGAGGACCATGAGGGTTTTGAACAGACTCATTGAAGGACACTGTGTTCTGCTAAAGTATTACCTCTCAGAACAAACACATCAACATTAAACTCTGATCTGATAAACTCTTACCAATTCTATGGCTGAAAGCTACAGGAAGCATGTGTGACGTGTCGAGAGCACATTAAAAAGGTCTGTTTTTAATGGATCTACATAATTTTAAAGTGACTATACATGCAGGTTAAAAGCCCACTCACCTTTTTCCTCTCAAGTCTCTCTTGCTCCTCTTTCTGAAAATGTTTCTCTCGCTCCAGACGCTGCTTCTCAGCTTCCTCTCTGGCCTTTGCTTCAGCGTCCTCTTTCTAAACACACAGGTCAAACAAAAACAACATTATCAAGACGTGCACGGCTCAAACATATGCATAGTTTTTTTAATTAAATCAGGTTTGGCAGTGGTATTCGAAACAATTTAAGTGGTGTTACACTGAGTTTGTCTGCAGATGTTTGCAATACAGTCAGAATTCAAGGCACAGACACCGAGAGGGTGTTGCAAAAGCATGTGCACAAGAACAATGGGTGTTTTAAAGAAGCAGAAAATAAGATGCATTTACTAATTGAGAAAAATTGCTGCACTTGTTTTATTCTAAAGGTATTGAAAAGGTGTAATAGCACCCAGTAGTGAGTAATATTTCCCAGATGCCACAAGGCTCTACTGAGTAATAGCTTGTACCCATCAAAAAGGTGTACACAAACAAGTTGTGACCTGTTTCTGCAGACGATCATTTTCTTCTTGTTGGATTCGGGCTCTTTCTCGTTCGTCCTTCTCTTCCTGCAGGCGTTGGGCCTCCACTCTCAATCTCTCTTGCTCGGTTGTGATTCTAGCCTCTTGCTCCACGCGCTGCCTCTCTTCTGCCTCACGTGCCAGCCTTTCCTCTTTCTGCAGCCTGTTGCACAGAATATAGCCATTTCAACCAAAAACACAAATATAACAACTTTGATGTTGGCTTTTAAAAAAAATGGAATTGTTGCCCAGGTAGAATTTTTGGTTGCTGTGGAGGAGTCAGTGATGCATACAAAGGTCCCCATCCCAATATAAGTAGTATAACAAACCCCATGTCTCTATGATTTTCCTGAGCTGATATGGTGAGATGCCAAATTGGTTGCTATGGTAAACATTCAGGTTGCTATGGAGGGGTCAAGGACACCATATAATGTTTTCTTTGTCACTATAAGTTATATAACCTAATTCCCATGTCTTTATCATTTACCAAAGCTTGGTTGCTAGGATAAAGGTTTGGTTGCTAGGGAGCCGACCATGCTAAAATTGAAATACCTAAATTCTATATTTATGCTGCCTTTTCCCATTTATTTTAATGGCCATTATAAGTCAATGGTAAATATTTTTTAGCGAATGTGGTTCGAATTCTTTTGCACACAGATTGGTACACTCTTGCACAGAGTGGTAATCTCCACAGGTAAGGAATTCCTTTAGTGGTACTAGTCTGAAAAGGAAGCGAACATAATTACAAGTCTATGTGGTCTACACAGAATAACAAAGTCCATGGCGACAAATGAAAAGTGGATATACAGTGAGAAACCATGAATCTCTGCAGCCACGGCTAAAATATCCGCATCCATAGCAACCAGTGGAACGGTGGCATAAACAGTGTGGAACTCTCATTACACTGCTGGCAAACTCTTGGCTGGCTCATAAACATGTTAAACCCATAAAGCATCAGGGGAGCTCCAGACGTCAATAGCTCCACATGGTTGTTGCTATTCCTGGAGCTGATTCAGGGCAGTTTAAAAACAGAGTGTTGTCTGGGGGACGGCTTGGCTTGGACTGAGGGATATGAAGAGTCAGAGGTTAAAAGGTAGCTGTTTCATTAGGTGTCTTATAAAACTAAGTTAAGGTCTACTCAAGAGCCAGTGTAAAATTAAATGCCCCATAAAACGCATTCCCAGCTATGTCTGCTCCGATCAGCATTAACCCCTTTTGGACCAGTATCATAATACAGTAGTGTCAAGTAAAAGTGTTCATGTCACCTCAGAGCAATAAAGGAGCTTATATGTTAAAATTTCACTTTTTAATAAGTTTATTCACCATAAAAGATGCCAGAGTAGTTTCAAGCCATCTGTTTTTGCCATTGCTTGAACGGTAGGAACGGTTGATAAGGAATGTAGGAAAAGCCTACATTCATACATATGTATGCCACGTGGCAACCCAAACCTTCACCTCCCACCACAGACTTTCTATGGGATTAAGAACTGGAGACTGGCAGGAAAATCTCATTTGTTACCTAGAGTCTGTGTTTTGGGTCATTGTCATGCTAAAATACGCATCCATAACAAATTTTAAAAATTTGTCCTGGACCGGGGAAGAAGGGTCTTCTTTAATGTCCATGGTTGTGATTGTGAGTGTTGTGGGTTCATAGCCAGCATTCCTCCTTCGAAACACTGCAATTTGCAATGATGCGGAACAGCTTGAATATGGTCTCATCCTGCCTCAACACCTTCACCTAGTTCTCCTTGGAGTCATTCAGATGTTCATCTCTAAACTTAAGATGGACCTGATCTGAGCTAGTTTGATGTATACACTTGGAGCCAGATATCAGACGCCAATGACTTTTTTTCTTCACTATATTGTCTTAAGACACTTATGAAACGATCACAATTCTTTTAGGGATGGGATGTATAACAAAAAAAAGCATTACTCTTTATTTTAGCATTTCGTATAAACCCATTGTTAAACCTTTACTGCTTAATTTGGAAATAAATATATACATCAAATCACCAACAGGGTTCAGCTCTCTCCTAATCTTCTAGTTGGATCCAGGAGTAAAAGACCATTAACCTTAGTCCAGGCTTAAGGGTTAAAAGCCACTTCTGAAATATTGGTGCTTACTAGAGCCATTATTTGTGCTGATGGTTAAAATGCTGTTGAGAATTTAAAATGATTATCTGTTACCAAAGTGTTTCGTTAAAGAGCGTTGTTAGCTGCATTAATAACACATTCAGATAGAGGGCGATGTTTCCTTCGAATCCTCAATGGCTATAAATCAAGTAGATCTACTAAACAGGAAGCCCCTTTCTACCTGAAAATCCAAATTTGAAGAACATACCTTGTCTTTAATGTTTGTTGAACATGAATGGGTCACTTAAATATATAATACTACATTTTATTTTAAAAATAAATAAGTAAGAGCAATCAAACTATTGAGATAAAGGAAATGCACAATATTGCAATAAAATATTACAATTAAGATTAATAAAATTATAACTTGGGCTTGGACTAGACCGACAAAGTGAAAAAAAATGCTTTTTAAAAATTGTATTCAAAAAGAGTATGCAAATTTCAACAGTTGTGGTTTTAGATTATGTTTTTAAAGATCTGTAAATATTTTTAAACTGAGATTCGTTATATTACAACATATTAATGACTGGATATAAAATCCCACCTCTCTCTTTCTAGCTGTTCTCTCCGTTCTTGCTCTTCTTTCTCTCTCTGCTCGCGGGCCTGCCGACGTTTCTCTGCAAGAATGCGGGTGGCTTCCTCTGGGTTATTTGTGCCAGCCATGGTTTTGCCAGCAGAGGGAGCTGTAGATGCCCCCTGCACGAGGGAGGGAACCAGAGGAGACTCCTCAGAAACAGAGGTGACTGGTGCACTCAGAACAGGCGGTGCGTCCAGAGCTTTTGAAACCGTGATGGAGGGAACAGGTGACAAAGCTGGAGAAACAGAAGAGAACCAGTGAGCGCTGAAGAGAAGAAAAACCAAGAAAATTATGGAGCTTGTGGCTGCTTGAAGACACTTACTCTTTGGTAGTTGGGATGCAGTAGACCTGCGTGTCTCTCTAACCCTATCCACGGCTGCAGGAGAGGAAGTACGGGTTTCTCTAACCCGATCCACGGCTGCAGGAGAGGAAGTACGGGTCTCTCTAACCCGATCCACGGCTGCAGGAGAGGAGCTACTGGTCTCTCCAACCCTTTCTACGGCTGCAGGAGAGGAGGTACGGGTCTCTCTAATCCTATCCACAGCTGCAGGAGAGGAAGTACGGGTCTCTCTAACCCGATCCACGGCTGCAGGAGAGGAGGTGCGGGTCTCTCTAATCCGATCCACGGCTGCAGGAGAGGAAGTACGGGTCTTTCTAACCCTATCCACAGCAACAGGAGATGAGGTGCGGGTTTCTCTAACCCTATCCACAGCTGCAGGAGAGGAGCTATAGGTATCTTTAATCCCATCCTTGGCTGCAGAAGTACGAGTCTCTCTAATCCTACCTGTGGCCACAATAGAGGATGTTAGGGTCTCTCTAACTTTTTCTGTGGCTGAAGGAGAGGAGATACTGGTCTCTCTATTGCTCTCTGTGGCTGCAGGAGAGGAGGTCTGGGTCTCTTTAACGCTACCCACAGCTGCAGGAGAGGAGGTACGGGTCTCTCTAACCCTATTCACACCTGTACGATTGGATGTATGGGTATCTTTAACCCAATCCTTGGCTGCAGGAGAAGTACGGGTCACACTACTCCTATCTGTGGCTGTAGGAGAGGAGGTACTGGTCTCTCTACTACTATTTGTG
>SRMA01010946.1:0-10996 GCA_007224835.1 Danionella cerebrum
AAAAGTTTTGATTGAGGAAAGTAAAACTCAGAAACAAAACTACTATTCCATACAAACTGGACTAGTATAACAAAAATAAACCTTTGATAAAGAAAAGGCAGAATAAGAAATAATAATTTTCCGGTCCCGTGGTGTAGCGGAAGGAGTGTGGGACATATACGTGTGGTTGAAACCTGAACCCGTCGTCATTTCTCATCCATCCCCCTCTCTCTATCCAACTTTCATCCTGTCTAGCTACTGTCCTATCTGTTCAAAATAAAGGCTAAAAGGCAAAAAATAAATCTTAAAAAAAAGAATAAGAAATCATAGCTCCTGCACATTGCTCCCCCTCTCCTTTTCATGAGGGGAAAAGTTCCTAAAGAGCAAAACCCAATAGAGTGCTGGCTATTACAAAGTGCACAAACATGAGAAAATACAGTGTATATTTTCCAAAAAGAATGTTAAAATAGATATGATAAGATGTGTTAATCACACACTGGATTGCTCCTCATTAAAATGGATATTTTTTAGAAGGTAGAACCTATGTTTAGCTGTACACCCTGAAACAGAGCACCTCCTTTTAATCCTTCATTAGCTGCACTAAGTTTCCTTGGCCAAAAGCTTCTCCCGGAACATCTTGAAATCCCCAGTTTGCTTTGGAATCTTTGTTTTGTTGATGCAGCATAGCTACCTTGTGTCTTGTTGCTGTGCTCTATCTTGCATTTTTCCTCACTCAGCTTTAATCCTCTTACAGAGCTGTTTTTGTTTCAGTCCTTGAGTGACTTTCAACCTACGTGTGACATTATTAATCAATTACAACTGTTTTGTTGATTCTGGTTTAACAACAAAAGGTAGCAACACCAAATATTGATTTGACGCAGGTTTATTTAGTTGGATTCAGTTTGCTTATATCTCTGAAAGCATTCTTTATTTACAGCCTTTTTTGAGATCTGCTTCAAACTGTTGGATGTACATCTGTGTTATTATGGGTTGTGTCCCCTCAAATCTGAATGCAACCACGTGTTCATATCGAGAGCATCAGATAGTTACCAAACGATGGCAACAGTTCTGAGTTAAAATAACACAACAAATCCCAGCTCCACATTAGGGGTGAGAGAAAATACTGTCTGGATTTGATCCTGGAATATCAAAACACAACTGTTAAATATTTAGGCTTTGACAGAGAAAAATCACACTTAAAACAAAAAAAATAAATCAGCACCACCACATGATTCATTGCTTTAATTGAAAAAAACAAATTACCAGCATCTGCTCGACAATACTTAACAAGCAACTGTCTACGCCACCCATGTCTGAAGGAATCAGGGTTTCACAGTTCACAGTAAAATCCTGTTAACTCCATGCTGAGATGGAGTGAGACAGATGAAGAGACAGAGGGAATGATGGAGACACTCACACCTCTAATGTGATGTCTGTGTACCGGTGAACTTCTGCCAAATCTACAGGTGCATAGTGGAACTAATTTGTGATGCCAGCACAGCATTCAACATATGACTCGATTCAATGTACGGTAAATGCAATCCGGGCCTACTCCAAGGTCAAAGCCTGCCACTAAAGTTC
Organism: Danionella cerebrum; assembly: GCA_007224835.1. Lineage (NCBI taxonomy): Eukaryota > Metazoa > Chordata > Actinopteri > Cypriniformes > Danionidae > Danionella > Danionella cerebrum. The sequence continues at coordinate 1,561 of SRMA01010946.1, forward strand.
AGTCTGACCCCAGATGTGGCAAGATGTTACAGATGTTCAATCTATGTGAGCTCCCAGTAGATGAAGCAGGTACCTACTGGCTCACTTGAAGGGTTTGATAACAACTCACCATGTCATTCGGTTCTGATAGCCTTTGAAAAGGCTCATCAGAAAGCTTCACAGGACTGGACAACCACGGAAAGCCTCTTACATTCAAATACCTAATAAGGAAAAGCTTCAAATCCTTTAATGGGTCTCCCACAATACAATACAGTCCACTACCACACTAAAAAAAGCAATAGACTGGGTTTAATAGTATTAAGCTGCCTGCTCTCCACAGTCATCTTCAGGGGAGATTATGACCATTTATGTCCAATCCTTGTTTTTGTCTGTCAACCTAATCTACCAGGGGTTTGTAGGACATAAAACTAGCCCAAACATGCACTCTCTGTGCAAACAATCACATTATGAAATATATTCATAACCTACAATTTGCTAAAAAAGAGATCACAGTTTCAAAAAGTAGCAATCAAACACTCCCTTTTCTGTTTAAGCTCATATGTATTTTACATTTACAGTAGGCTTTTTGCTCTTTGATTTAATGCCAACGAGAAACGTGAGTTATAAACACAGCAGAGCACATGGGGTTCAGTGTGGTTTGTGCCAACTGCACAAAGCAAAGTGGTAAGGAGGAGGAGGACGGGCACAGCTTGCCAAATAATAAACTGCAGTGCTTTTTAAAGTTTCAAAGATAAAACAACATTTGTAAGCCTATGAAAAATTAAACCTGCCTCATTTATATTGCAGCTTTGCTGGAGCCAGGACACATCTATTTTTGGAAATGTTTCATTGAACTTCTGCTTACACCAAATCATTCACTAAATGCTGTTTTTTTTACACAAAAGTCCCTCATATACACAGTGTAACTCTGAAGATGTGTTCAGACTTGTTCCAATTGATCATTGACAGGTGACGTTGCACGACGAGAAACTGAAGTGCAATGTGGGTACCGCGGTCATTTGTAATGTATAACAACATTGTCGTAAGTCCTGCTCATTGTGTTCAGCTCTGGTTTGTCCAACTAATTAAACGTGTGTAATAGCATTAAAAAATGTGCAGTCATGAAAGTATAACTATTTCAACCAATAGCTACTTTTAAACTGACTTGTAAAAACAAAATTGATGCATACGTGTCTTCATTTAATGTACTACATGCTAAAGCCAAGTGTAGCCCACTAACACAATAATACTCTGTTTACAATAGGATAAATAATAAATAATAATTCCAGACGTTAACGTCATAACGGTAAGAATACACCTTCTCTTTTATTAGTCCGTTAGTTGAAATAAAACAAATCCTTAACCCAGCTATTGAAATGTCTGATAGTTCACAATGTCCAGGTATGTTGCTTGAGGCAGGAGTGTCAGATCTGCGCTCCAACTTTTTGTTAAGGGGCTCATAGGGATCTTGATGGCTAAGTAATACCAATTTGTCAATATAATACACCCCCTTGCATCTTTTGAAGCTGTTCACAGTACTTAACACCCTTAAGTTCCTCCTAATTCTAATTTTTTTCAATCAAAACCTGAAAAATGTAAATTGTTCAACTAATGTACTGTTATGTTAACAGCAAAAACTGTTTAAGGTATCCCAAAAAATGGTGTGTGAGTGACGTCAACATCAACAAAAAGCATACACATTGATTGGTCTGCAACCTGATTGGTGGTTCTTTTCGTACATAGTGTGGTAATGATATGTGGATATATGTAAAGTAATCTTTACCAACAAAGAGCCCACGTAGAGCTCCTAAAATGTTCAAAGAAGAGCCAGGATTTCCTCAGCTGTATGATAAACCAAAGCTGAGTTCCTAATGTGACGGGAGTCCATTCCAATCAGCGCGGTCCTGGCATAAAATGGAAACACCTGGCGCCCGTCGTCACAGGGAGATCGGGAGCAGCCGCGCATCATTAGCGCGGCAGCATAAGAGAGAGAGCAGAGGAAGCCAGAGCGAGCAGAACCTCCGAAGAGTGCAGCGGCTAACTCCTCTCTCTCTCTCTACCTCCAGACAGCCCGTGAAGACCAGACGACGGCACCGTCCCCCACCGCACCGTTTCATCTGGGCACCGAGCACGAGAGCACACCTGGGATTGGGAAGAGCACCACGAAGAAAGAGGACACGAGCACCGAGCACTTAAAGACTGCACTACCCACGAGCATTCCATTCATCACTTTTAATAAATCCACCCTCCGGGAAACTTTTCTGTTAAAAACCTTGTTGTGTGATCCCTCTCCTGCGACAACTGGTGGAGAATGCGGGTATAACACCCAGGGGGGATCACACTCAAGCGTTTCTACAACCCGGATATTTAACCCTGCAGTTTTTTTTTTCTCTTTTTTTCATTTTTTTCTGGATTCACAGTGAGTACGGTGTGCGACGCTCTCCAAAATGGAAGACATCGTCAAACACCTGGCTGAGATGACCATCCGACAACAACAAATCGTCGAGTTCCTGGCGAAGCAGCAGAGCGAAACGGAGCGGAAGGTTAGCGATCTTCAGGGTGCCAGCGCCCAACAAATCCCGCTTCCCGATGTGAGAGCTCAGGCTATGCGGCTTCTCCAAAAACTGACTCCCCACGATGACGTCGAATCCTACCTCCAGCTCTTTGAATCCCCTGCAGGATCGGAAGGGTGGCCACGAGACGAGTGGGCACGGGCGCTGGCACCGCTGCTGACCGGCGAGGCGCAACGAGCTTTCTTTTCTCTGGACTCCAGCGTACGTGATGATTATGAAGAGCTCAAAAGAGAAATACTCGCTCGACTGGGGTGCGATCTCCCATCTCCGCGGCACAGCAATTCCACGGCTGGGAATATCGGCCTCGCCGGCCAGCGCGCGCTTAAGCCGCTGACCTATCCCGCCTCGCCCGACTCTGGCTGCTCGAAGGAAGCCCCTCCGCCAGCCAGGTCGTTGAACGCGTGGTGCTGGACAAGCTGTTGAGAGCACTTCCTCGCGCACAGAAGCAGGCGGTCCGAATGAGAAACCCAACCACGTTATGGGAGGCCGTAGAGGCCATTGAGCTGGCGGAGGTGGCCCACAGCGACGACCCCGGAGAGCGTGCGCCACCGTGCCCCCGGAGGGTGGTCCAGGACCCGCGTCTGCCAGAGGGCACTCCGCGACCAGAGAGCAGACCGGCGGCTCCCTTCCCTCACGACGAACCGATGCCGACGGATCCACCATCACCCCCCCAGAAGAAATGGCTGGCGGGTTGTGGATTTCACCACCGGTTACCTAAAGGAGCCCCGGGAGTGACGGTGAGGGTCAACGGACGCCATTATCACGCGTTGTTGGACTCGGGGAGTTCCGTGAGCCTGCTGAGGAGTCAGCTCCTCCCACCTCGACCGGAAACCCATGCCATACTGCCTCTAACGTGCGTCCACGGAGAAACCCGAGAGGTGAAGGCCCGCGACGTTCAGCTCCAGGCCAGAGGGAAGACCTGGATGGTCGAGGTGGGTTTAGTAAAAAACCTACCTGTGCCCGTACTCCTCGGCAGGAATTTCCCCGGGTTCGCAGGACTGCTCACCGCCGCCGCCCACCGACCCGTCAGCCCTGGAGGGAGCCGCCCAACCCCGTCGCAGGAGGAGGCTTCATCCAACCCGGCTGTCACCCTAGCGTCGGATAGCGGGAGAGATGGTGAGTCCGCCCCCCCCCTCTGCTAACCTCTTCTATGATGTGTTCCAGCGGGTTACACGAGGGGGGTCCTTCAGCCGCGAGCAGCACGAAGATGACCGGCTGAAGCACTGTTGGGCTCAGGTGCGCGTGGCTGAGGGACAGGAACTCCAACCCGGGCCCCATCCTCTCCCGCACTTCATCGTGAAGGATGGTCTGCTCTACTGCGTCGCCGAACGATGGGGGGAGATTAAGGAGCTACTCGTCGTCCCCCGGTCGAAGACGGAGACGGTGTTGGAGCTTGCGCACTCCCACCCAATGGCCTGGGAGCAGGAAACACGACCCAGCGGATCCGAGACCGCTTCCATTGGCCGGGGATTGACGGCGAGGTAAAAGCGTTCTGCAAGGCATGTCCCACGTGCCAGAAGACATCACCGCAAACGCCTCCCCCCAGTCCACTGATTCCACTCCCCATCATAGGGGTGCCCTTTGAGAGGACTGGGATGGACTTAGTGGGGCCGTTGCCGAAGTCTGCCCGTGGCCATGAGCACATCCTGGTCATCGTGGACTACGCCACCCGGTATCCGGAAGCCGTGCCCCTACGCAAAGCCACCGCGAAGAACATTGCGCATGAGCTGTTCCTGCTGTTCAGCCGGGTGGGCATCCCCAGCCAGATCCTGACTGACCAGGGAACCCCCTTCATGTCCCGGCTGATGGCTGACCTCTGCCGGCTGCTAAAGGTCGACCAGCTCCGCACCTCGGTCTACCACCCCCAGACAGATGGCCTGGTCGAGAGATTCAATCAGACCCTTAAGAGAATGTTAAAAAAGGTGGCCACTGAAGACAGACGCGACTGGGACCGAATGATCCCCTATGTCCTCTTCGGCATCCGGGAGGTACCCCAAGCCTCCACCGGGTTTACCCCATTTGAGTTGTTGTTCGGCCGTCAACCAAGGGCCCTCCTAGACGTCGCCCGAGATGCGTGGGAGCAGCAGCCGGTAGCGCTCCGCTCTGTGGTCGAACACGTGACCCAGATGCGTCAGAACATCGAGCGGGTCATGCCGTTAATCCGGGAACACCTGGTCCAGGCGCAGCAAGCCCAACAACGGCACTTTAATCGGGCAGCCCAGCCTCGGGAGTTCCAGCCGGGGGACCGAGTGATGGTCCTGGTCCCCACCTCCGCCTGCAAGTTTTTGGCCAAGTGGCAGGGGCCATACACCATCACAGAAAAAGTCGGCGACGTCAATTATAAAGTACGGCAACCAGGGAGAAGACAACCGGAGAAACTGTACCACATAAACCTCCTGAAAAAGTGGGTGGGGACCAGAGATCAGCTGGCCGCACTCGCCTCCTATTCCCCGGTGGTGGTGAACTCCAGCGAAGACCTCTCGGCTGCCCAGAAGAAGGAGCTGCAGCACCTGGTCAGTCAGTTCCAGGATGTGTTCTCCGATCAGCCAGGGCAGACCAACGTTGTCGAGCACCACATTAGGACCCAACCAGGAGTCATCATCCGGCAACGGCCCTACAGAGTACCGGAAGCCCGTCGGCAGGCTATAGAGGAGGAAATCCAACAAATGCTGAAGTTGGGGATAATAGAGCCATCCCGGAGCCCGTGGTCCAGCCCCATTGTGATGGTCCCTAAACCCGGCGGCACCCTCCGCTTCTGCAACGATTTCCGCAGACTAAATGAAGTCTCGGAATTCGACAGCTACCCCATGCCCCGAGTGGATGAGCTCCTGGATCGTCTAGGGAGGGCCCGGTATATTTCCACCCTAGACCTCACCAAAGGCTACTGGCAGGTGCCAGTGGCCGCAGAAGACAGGCCCAAGACCGCCTTCCCGACACCATCAGGCCACTGGCAGTACCGACGTCTCCCCTTCGGCCTGCATGGAGCCCCGCCCACATTCCAGCGGATGATGGATATTCTGCTCCGCCCACACCAGACCTACGCCGCCGCCTACCTGGATGATGTGGTCATCCACTCGGAGGCGTGGGACGACCATCTGGACCGGCTGCGGAGGGTGCTCACGGAGCTCCGGGAAGCCGGACTCACCGTCAACCCCTGCAAATGCCACCTTGCCCAAGCTGATGCGTCGTACCTGGGATTCCGGGTGGGGCGCGGCGTGATCCGCCCACAGGATAAAAAGATTGAAGCCATCCAGCAAGCCCCTCGCCCCACCACAAAGACCCAGGTACGAGCCTTCCTGGGGTTGGCGGGGTATTATCGATGCTTTATCCCCAACTTCTCCTCTATCGCCGCCCCCCTGACAAACCTGACCAGGAAGGGGCAGCCAGAGAAGATCGTGTGGACTCCGGAACTGGAGGGGACGTTCCGGAGCATAAAGCAGGCGCTCACGACGGAACCGGTACTCCGAGCGCCTGACTTTAACTGCCCCTTCCTGCTACAGACTGACGCCTCCGACACAGGGTTGGGAGCCATCCTGTCCCAAGTACAGGAAGGTGAGGAACACCCTGTGATTTTCATCAGCAGGAAGCTGAACCCGGCCGAGACCCGGTATGCGGCCGTCGAGAAGGAGGCCCTGGCCATCAAGTGGGCAGTCCTGGAGCTGAAATACTATCTCCTGGGCCGGCGGTTCACCCTCCTGACGGACCACGCCCCACTTCAATGGATGGCCAGAGCGAAAGACACCAACGCTCGGGTGACCCGCTGGTTCCTCGCGCTCCAGGACTTCCATTTTGAAGTCCGTCATCGGGCCGGGGCCGACAACGGCAATGTCGATGGCCTATCCCGGATCTGGGCCGGCTACGCAGGTTTGTCGGGGGTCACTCCCCACCCACCCTTGATACCCAATCTTTCTGTGATGCATTTCAGGACCCACCAGGACAACGCTTGGGGGGGGGAGTGTGACGGGAGTCCATTCCAATCAGCGCGGTCCTGGCATAAAATGGAAACACCTGGCGCCCGTCGTCACAGGGAGATCGGGAGCAGCCGCGCATCATTAGCGCGGCAGCATAAGAGAGAGAGCAGAGGAAGCCAGAGTGAGCAGAACCTCCGAAGAGTGCAGCGGCTAACTCCTCTCTCTCTACCTCCAGACAGCCCGTGAAGACCAGACGACGGCACCGTCCCCCACCGCACCGTTTCATCTGGGCACCGAGCACGAGAGCACACCTGGGATTGGGAAGAGCACCACGAAGAAAGAGGACACGAGCACCGAGCACTTAAAGACTGCACTACCCACGAGCATTCCATTCATCACTTTTAATAAATCCACCCTCCGGGGAACTTTTCTGTTAAAAACCTTGTTGTGTAATCCCTCTCCTGCGACACTAAGTTCAAAATGTGTATCGTTGTGACTTCACGTTCTGTTTTTGGTTCAATTAGGTATCTTTTGGTTGAGTTTTTGTGACAGTCAAACCACACCAGGGTTATCGCATTCATACACCAACTTGAAGTTTGTGAATTAATAAAATGTTGTAAAATGTAACTGGAGAGTTACTCTGAATTCACTGATTTGTGTACATTTACTGGTTCATGTATTGGGAACAACGTGAGTCTGTTACTATTGAAAAAACTATTTAAAATGAATAAACACAGCTTGGATCAAATCATTTGAATATCATCATTAAGGGCGTTACCTGCTTTAATTAAAATAAGTGCTTAAATATTTGTCTTTCTTGCACTATTGCTTATCCTGGTAATCACAAGTGTATAACTGCACAATATCTCACTTCTGATGCCCACGGTTATCATTACCAATCAGTCTACCCATATAAGCCGGGCTCTCAGGGCTCAGATGGGGGTCAAGGTGCAGGGAAAGATTGTAAATTTATGAGGTCCCTTCATCTCACTGCATCCAGCACTCACTCCTCCAGCATGATTTACGCTAGCCTTACGTCGATGCAGTGTCCCTTTCTGCCCTTGGATGGTGCTCAGGGAACAAGCTGAAGCTCCAACAGCTCTCCCAGCTACAGCGGAGATGAAGAGCTTCTTGTTTTGTAACTTGTAAAAAAACTGCAGGAAAGACAGCATCATTGGGTATGCAGGAATGTGCAGAACTAACAATAATCAACAATAATCAATGCCAGAAAGGGGAAAGGTGGGGGGGGGGTATACACAGGGAAAACAGTGTTAAAAAGGTACACAACAGGTGGAAACAATCAACAAAATGAACACATGGAGACACACGGGACACAAATGGAATGGGACCGTGACACTACTCCCCATCTCCGAAAAGGTGCTAGAGTCCACCAACTCAGCCGCACCAGCAGCGAACCACCAACAGGTCGCACACTGCTGGCATGACTGAGACCTCCGACAAGGATGAGGAGAGAGAGAAAAGTGGGTCACCTCACCATGCCGGCACAGAACAAGTGGTGCAGCCATAGCGATGATCCCACAAAGGGGGAGTCGATGAAGTGTCACAGAGTTCTGAAGGAGGGTGTAGATGGCAAGGCTGCAGAAGGTCACAGTGTGATTGGGCCAACAAGAAAAGTTGCCTGTGGTAGTTGCGGCTCTCCCAGTGAACAGCTCCAGTGGACCCAGAGGCTGTGCACCGATGCCCTGGAGCGAAGACGGTGGGATTTCTCCACCCTGGCTAAGTGGATCAGGAACACTGATTGGAGTAGCGTGAGCTGCTGGATAAACGAGAACAGACACCACAGGAAGAGCAGGAACGCCAGAGGATCTGGGGCTGAAGCAGCCGGAGGAGTAGACGGCACCGGAAAAAAAAGAGACAGGACAGCTTATCCTCGCATTGGAACCCAAGAGTCCCCGAGCACGTCGGATACCCATCCTCGTCCAGGCCAGAGAAATCTGGCATGGTACCTGGATGCCATGACGATCCGTTACCATAAGCTAAGCCATTAAATTGTTTGTTTATTCTACCATAGGCTGTTTCAAGAAAGTGAGGGCAAGCAGATAGAATATATGTATGTATTTTAATAAGATAAAAAGAAAAACCGGTAACACTCACGCAACTGAACATCAATAACCAACGCCAAAAAGAGGGGTATACATTCACAGGTCACACACCAAGTGGAAACAATTAACATAATGAACACATGGAGACACATGTGACACAAACAAAATGCTAATGTGACAATTAGAGAGTATTATATACTAGGGGTGGGCGATATCTCGATATTTAAAATATATCGAGATATTTTTTAAACTCGATATGAATTCTGGCATATCGTATATATCGATATAATGTCTTATATTTAATTTTCGCCACTTTGCTTGTGTGCCTTCTCTGTGCTGTGCTCGTCCGCGCCTCCTTGCTTTTGTTCCCCCTCCCCTCCTGTCGTCTCATTCAACATGGCGGCGCCCGCAACTAGCCCGGTGGCTACTTGTTGCAAAAAAAGGAACAGCTGGCTCCACTATGTGGAAATACTTTGGTTTTAAGTCGTCAGACGAACAACAGACAGATGTCTACTGCCGTGAATGCCGTGAAAGTTTCTGCCAACCAAAGCGCAACTAATCTCCAAAATTCTATAACGCGGAGTGTAGAATATGAAAGACAGAGCGGAAGGTGGTCTAGCGTCACAGAGTTCATGGCATTTCGCAAAGCGGTGGACATGGCAACCATATCCGTCGTTGAACAACGTGGCTTTAAACGTACGCTAACAACACTTGATCCCAGTCAGATACAGTTTACCGAGTCGGCATTACTTTTCGAGACAGGAACTCCCGCGACTGTACACTACAGAGAGAGCGCGGCTTGCTGCTGAATTGGAAAAGGTTACTTACAACAGAGGTCCTGCAAAGATGAGCTTGAGTTGTTTTATTTTTGAATGAAAAGAAGGCAATGTGTATTATTTTACAGTTAAAT
>SRMA01010949.1:0-10250 GCA_007224835.1 Danionella cerebrum
CCCTACATAGCAACCATACTGGTTACCATAGCAACCAAATTGACACATCTTTATCTCAGCTTAGGAAAATGGGGGAGACACGGGAGTTGGTCTAAATGACTTGTAGTCACATAGGGAACATTATATGTCACTGACCCCTCCATAGCAACCGTACTGGTTACCATAGCAACCAAATTGACACATCTCTATCTCAGCTTAGGAAAATGAGAGAGACACAGTAGTTGGTCTGAATGACTTGTAGTCACACAGGGAACATTATATAATGTCACTTACCCCTCCATAGCAATCATAGTGGTTACCATAGCAACCAAATTGACACATCTCTATCTCAGCTTAGGAAAATGAGGGAGACACGGGAGTTGGTCTAAATGACTTGTAGTCACACAGGGAACATTATATAATGTCACTGACCCCTCCATAGCAACCATACTGGTTACCAGAGCAACCAAATTGGCATATCCCTATATCAGCTTTGGAAAATGCTAGAGACATGGGGGTTGTTTTTTTTCACTCATAGTGACACTGGGAGCAATCTATTATATAAATGAGCTGTCCAGAGCGACCAGACTTTTTACCACAGCAACGCAATTGCCATATCTTGAGCTTAGGTTTGGAAAATGCTAGACAGAATTTCAACTTATTTATATTATACCTTTTAGCTTCCACTTTCATCTTTTGACACTTTCAACTTTCAAAAGTTTCACCTTCAGCTTCCACTTTCTATTTTTGACACTTTCAACTTTACAATGCTTCACCTTTCAACTTTATACGTTTTCAACTTTAGAATGTTTTACCTTCAGCCTCCACTTTCAACTTTTGATATTTTCAACTTTACAATGTTTCACCTTTCAGCTTCCACTTTCAACTTTTGACACTTTCAACTTTCCTTTATTTTAACATTCAGCTTCCACTTTCAACTTTACATATTTCAACTTTACAATGTTTCAGCTTTAGCTTTCAACTTTTGACATTTTCAACTTTATAATGTTTCACCTTTTAGCTTGAACTTTCAACTTTTGACACTTTAACTTTCTAATGTTTTTTTCTTTCAGCTCCTACTTTTAATTTTTAACACTTTCTACTTTCTAATTTTTCACCCTTCAGCATCCACTTTCAACTTTACATATTTCAAATTTACAATGTTTCAGCTTCAGCTTTTGAAACTTTCTAATGTTTCACTCTTCAGCCAAGGAATTCAGCAATTTGAGCATTCCCTTTTCAGCTCTCTGCATTCACACGCATTTTCCGCTAGGAAATGCACTTTCTAGTTATTATTATTTTTTTTATTCTTATTCCCCCCCCTTTTTCCGGAGCCTACTACTTCAGCATACTTTGCCCTAGAAACACCATTCAAACATCAAAACGTACAGCTTTTTTTGCTCTATGTTGCTCGTATACAGCTTTTTGATATCTTTTATACTTTTAATAAAATTTAACTTTATTTAAAATATTTTTCCCATTGAAATGAATGGGGAGACTCTTCAAATCTCTTTAAATCTTCAGCTTTTTTTCAAACTTCATAACTTCAGCATACTTTCAGCTAGAGCAATCATTCAAATTTTAAACAATTCAACACATTTTCAGCTTTTAAAAGCTCTTTTCAGCTTTTACATATCTTTTACAGATTTTAATAAATCACAGTTTAAGTTTAATAAAGAATTTGGAATTTGACCTAATTCTGCTCCACTCTAGCTTCCACTCTAATTTTTCACATCTCAAACTTCTTCATCAGTTCCTCTCTCCTAAACTAAACTTTACCCTTTATGCATAAAATTTATATTAAAGTAGTAGAGAAATTTGTCCTCTTTCCAAAGATGCAGTTGTTTTTTTCATATGACCTACGGTTTTTAAACTAGGAGGGCTAAACCTTAACGAGGGAAGCAAATTGCTCCATTGGGATCAATGCATTTCACCCAGAAAATAATGCTTAAAGGTTTTAAATTAAGGCTTTTTCTAACTCGCCATAACTAATAAAATTTTCCACATATCTTAAAAAAAATTTACACCATAATCTTCATTGAGGCCTTCTGCTTCTCACAAAGAAAGAATCATCTTGATATGTCTTGCGGTTCTTCTGTAATGTTTATTTGTTTGAGGCATGGTCAACATCTGAGAAATGTCTCCTCGATTTAAAAAGTGGCAGTTGGAGGCAGCTGTTAATCAACTAATTTGAATAACGCAATTTGATTGGCTTAGCCTTCTCATAGACTCACAATGGGCCATAGAGATGCATTGCTGCCATTCATTTCAATGGGGCAATTGATTCCCATACGATCCTATTGTAAAATAGCTTTTGTAATTGGTTCACAATGGAGATTCAAAGCAACATTGAGGATGCATATAACTAATCCAGCCAATCATTGCTTATGATTTAACATAAATTCATCAAGCCACGCCCACTTTTCAACATATTTTTTGAATGTCAAATATCTTCTAAGTGGAACATCGTAGAAACATGGGAGTTGTTTTATATTGATCTAAATTGAATGTAGATTACAACATGATGTCACCAACTCATCCATAGCAACCAGATTAATTTCCATAGCAACCCAATTGACACATCTCTATCTCAGCCCAGAAAAATGCTAGAGACACAGGAGTTGGTCTAATTGACTTATAGTCACACAGGGAACATTATATAATGTCAATGACCCCTCCATGGCAACCATAATGGTTACCATAGCAACCTGATTGACACATCTCTATCTCAGCTTAGGAAAATGCTAGAGACATGGGGGTGAGTTTGTTTCACTAATAGCGACCCCGGGAACATTCATTGAGGTACCTGACCCTCCATAGCAACCATACTGGTTACCATAGCAACCCAGTTGACACATTTCTATCTCAGATTTGGAAAACGACAGAGACACAGGAGTTGTTCTAAATGACTTGTAGTCACACAGGGAACATCATATAATGTCACTGTACCCTCCATAGCAACCATACTGGTTACCATAGCAACCAAATTGACACATCTCTATCTCAGTTTAGGAAAATGAGAGAGACACGGGAGTTGGTCTAAATGACTTGTAGTCACACAGGGAACATTATATAATGTCACTGACCCCTCCATAGCCACCATACTGGTCACCATAGCAACCGAATTGAGACATCTCTTATTTCTGCTTTGGAAAATGAGAGAGACATGGGAGTTGGTCTAAATGACTTGTAGTAACACAGGGAACATTATATAATGTCACTGATCCCTCCATAGCAACCATACTGGTTACCATAGCAACCAAATTGACACATCTCTATCTCAGCTTAGGAAAATGAGGGAGACACGGGAGGTGGTCTAAATGACTTGTAGTCACACAGGGAACATTATATAATGTCACTGACCCCTCCATAGCAACCATACTGGTTACCATAGCAACCAAATTGACACATCTCTATCTCAGCTTAGGAAAATAAGAGAGATACGGGAGTTGGTCTAAATGACTTGTATTAACACTGGGAACATTATATAATGTCACTGACCCCTCCATAGCAACCATACTGGTTACCATAGCAAGCAAATTGGCATATCCCTATATCAGCTTTGGAAAATGCTAGAGACATGGGGGTTGTTTTGTTTTACTCATAGTGACACTGGGAACAATCTATTATGTAAATGACCTGTCCAGAGCGACCAGACTTTTTACCAGAGCAACGCAATTGCCATATCTTTATCTTAGGTTAGGAAAATGCTACACAGAATTTCAACATATGTATATTATACCTTTCCGCTTCCACTTTCAACTTTTGACACTTTCAACTTTCAAAAGTTTCACCTTCCGCTTCCACTTTCTATTTTTAACACTTTCAACTTTACAATGCTTCAACTTTAAACTTTATACATTTTCAACTTTAGAATGTTTCACCTTTCAGCCTCCACTTTTAACTTTTGATATTTTCAAGTTTACAATGCTTCACCTTTCAACTTTATACGTTTTCAACTTTAAAATGTTTCACCTTTCAGCCTCCACTTTTAACTTTTGATATTTTCAACTTTACAATGTTTCACCTTTCAGCTTCCACTTTCAACTTTTGACACTTTCAACTTTCTAATATTTTAACATTCAGCTTCCACTTTCAACTTTACATATTTTAACTTTACAATGTTTCAGCTTCAGCTTTCAAATATTGACACTTTTCAAATTACAGTGTTTCACCTTTTAGCTTCAACTTTCAACTTTTGACACTTTTAACTTTCTAATGTTTCCCCGTTCAGCCAAGGAATTCAGCAATTTTAAGCATTCTCTTTCAGCTCTCTGCATTCACACGCATTTTCCGCTAGGAAATGCACTTTCTAGTTATTCTTCTTCTTCTCTTTTCTTCTGACAAAAATTCTACGCACTACTCCTCCTAGCCCGTTCGAGCTACAACCACGAAACTTTCCACGGTCGTCCAGACTGTTCCCACTCGAGTTGCTATATCTCTTCGGACCGATTGGACCAGCGGTTTCCGTATAAATCGCGAATTTCGGCCCAAAAATCGCTCAAGTCATTCCCTATGGGAGACCTAGAGTGGTGATGTCATCGCCCACTCTAACTTTGAGCAAGCTCAGTCTTGTTGCTACTTGCACTGTTTTCTCAACTAAAAATTAACCTTTACACACACATTTTATACCTAAATGGTAGAGATTTTTGTCCTCTTTCAGTTGGTGCTGTTTTCATTTTTAAAAAACACACGGTTTTTACTCCAGGTGGCCTAAACCACAAGGAGTGCACTTAATTGCTCCATTCACCTCCATTCAAAAATTCTGGTGGATTCTGTTTAAAATCTCAATCGCAGGCTATTTTTAACTCGCCATAAATCATTCACACTTTATCACAGCTTCACAAAATTTACACCATTCTCTTCCTTAAAATCTTGGGATTCTAACAGTAAAAGAAATATTTCAATACCTCTGTTCATTCTTTCGTAATGTTTATTTGTTTGAGGGTATGGATTTCTCTAAAATGAGCAGTTGCACAGAATCAAATGAAGGCTATTTGTAGCTCGCCATAACTTTTTTATTTCTAATCACACCTTCACAAAAATTACAGCATTCTCTTAGTTAGGGTCTTCTGCTTCTGACAAAGAAAGAATCATTTCGATATGTCTCACGGTTCTTCTATAATCTTTATTTGTTTGAGGCATGGAAATCGGATTTTCTCCAGCAGATTTGCCATCGTTGAAAAATCTGACAGTTGGATTTCCAGCTGCAGCTGACTCGTTTGAAAATCTGGCAGTTGATAACTCCAGGTGCAAGCTGATTTCAGATAAGTAGGTCAAAGGTGTCTCATTGACTTTCAATGGCCCATTGAAATGAATGGAGCATGAACCCCATAGATCCTAATGTGAAAGAGCTTCTGTAATTGATTGACACTGGAAAGTCATACAAGCATTAAGGAAACAAATCACTTATCCAGCCCATCATTGCTTGTGAATTAACATAAATTAATTAAGCCACACCCACTTTTGACATAACTTTCAATGTCAAATATCTTCTAAACGGAACACAGTAGAGACATGGGGGGTGCGTTATATTATTCTAAATGAAAAGTAGATTACAACATGATGTCACTAACTCCTCCATAGCAACCAAATTGTTTACCATAGCAACTATATAGCCACATCTCTATCTTGGCTTAGGAAAATGCTAGAGACTTGGGGGCTGGTAAGCTTCACCCATACTGACAGCTGAAACATATTATGTTAATGACACCGCCATAGCAGCCAGACTGGTTACCATAGCAACCAATATGGCATGTCTCTATCTCAGCTTAGGAAAATCATAGAGATGGGGGTTGCTGTATTTTACCCGTATAGATATGGGGAGCAATGTATTAGGTCAGCGACCCCTCCATAGCAACCAAACTGGTTACCATAGCAACCAATATGGTACAGCTCTATCTCAGCTTTGGAAAGTCATAGAGACATGGGGGTTGATGTATTGACATGGGGAACAATGTGTTAGGTCACTGACCCCTCCATAGCAACCAGACTGGTTACCATAGCAACCAATTTTGCATGTACCTATCTCAGCTCAGGAAAATCATAGAGACATGGGGGTTGCTGTAATTTACTCGTATTCATATAGGGAACAATATATTAGGTCAGCGACCCCTCCATAGCAACCACACTGTTACCATAGCAACCAATATGGCGTATCTCTATCTCAGCTTACGAAAGTCATAGAGACATGGGGGTTGGTGTATTTTACTCGTGTTGACATGGGGAACAATATGTTAGGTTACTGACCCCTCCATAGCAACCAGACTTGTTACCATAGCAACCAATATTGCATGTACCTATCTCAGCTTATGAGAATCATAGAGACATGGGGGTTGGATTATGTTATTGTTGCGGAATTGACAACATTTAAAAAAATAGGTATTAGCGGTACCAACGCAAGCCAACATCGAAGTTTGCGTGCAAACTTTAAAATCTAGTTATTCTTCTTCTTCTTCTTCTTCTTCTTAGAACAAAAAAACTACCGTCAACTCCTCCTAGCCCGTTCGAGCTACAGCCACGAAACTTTCAACACACCTCAAAGCTGTTATGTAGTTTGTTGCTATATCTTTTCGGACCGATTCGACCAGCGGTTTCCGTAAAAAACGCGAATTTCGGCCCAAAAATCGCCCGAGTCATTCCCTATGGGAGCCCTAGAGTGGTGATGTCATCGCTCACTCTAACTTTGAGCACGTTCAGTCTTGTTGCTACTTGCACTGTTTTCTCAACTAAAAATTAACCTTTACACACACATTTTATATGTAAATGGTAGAGATTTTTGTCCTCTTTCAGTTGGTGTGGTTTACGTTTTTTAAAAACACACGGTTTTTACTCCAGGTGGCCTAAACCACAAGGAGTGCACATAATTGCTCCATTCACCTCCATTCAAAAATTCTGGTGGATTCTGTTTAAAATCTCAATCGCAGGCTATTTTTAACTCGCCATAAATCATTCAAACTTTATCACAGCTTCACAAAATTTACACCATTCTCTTCCTTAAAATCTTGTGATTCTCACAGTGAAGGAAATATTTTAATGTGTCGTATCCTTCTTTCGTAATCCTTATTTGTTTGGAGGTATCGAAATCTCAGAAATGAGCAGTTGCACAGAATCAAATGAAGGCTATTTTTAGCTCGCCATAATTTTTTTATTTCTAATCACACCTTCACAAAATTTACAGCATTCTCTTCGTTAGGGTCTTCTGCTTCTGACAAAGAAAGAATCATTTCGATATGTCTTACGGTTCTTCTATAATCTTTATTTGTTTGAGGCAAGGAAATCGGATTTTCTCCAGCAGATTTGCCATCGTTTAAAAATCTGACAGTTGGATTTCCAGCTGCAGCTGACTCGTTTGAAAATCTGGCAGTTGATAACTCCAGCAGGTGCAGCTGATTTCAAATAAGTAGGTCAAAGGTGTCTCATAGACTTTCAATGGCCCATTGAAATGAATGGAGCATGAACCCCATAGATCCTATTGTGTAATTGATTGACACTGGAAAGTCATACTAGCATTAAGAAAGCAAATCACTTATCCAGCCCATCATTGCATGTGAATTAACATAAATTAATTAAGCCACACCCACTTTTTGACATAACTTTCAATGTCAAATATCTTCTAAACGGAACACAGTAGAGACATGGGGGTTGCTTTATATTATTCTAAATGGAAAATAGATTACAACATGATGTCACTAACTCCTCCATAGCAACCAAATTGTTTACCATAGCAACTATATTGCCACATCTCTATCTTAGCTTATAAAAATGCTAGAGACTTGGGGGCTGGTAAGCTTCACCCATACTGACAGCTGAAACATTATATTATGTTAATGACACCTCCATAGCAACCAGACTGGTTACCATAGCAACCAATATGGCATGTCTCTATCTCAGCTCAGGAAAATCATAGAGAGATGGGAGTTGCTGTATTTTACCCGTATAAATATTGGGAGCAATATATTAGGTCAGCGACCCCTCCATAGCAACCAAACTGGTTACCATAGCAACCAATATGGCGCAGCTCTATCTCAGCTTTGGAAAGTCATAGAGACATGGGGGTTAATGTATTGACATGGGGAACAATGTGTTGGGTCACTGACCCCTCCATAGCAACCAGACTGGTTACCATAGCAACCAATTTTGCATGTACCTATCTCAGCTCAGGAAAATCATAGAGACATGGGGGTTGCTGTAATTTACTCGTATGCATATGGGGAACAATATATTAGGTCAGCGACCCCTCCATAGCAACCACACTGTTACCATAGCAACCAATATGGCGTATCTCTATCTCAGCTTACGAAAGTCATAGAGACAGGGGGGTTGGTGTATTTTACTCGTGTTGACATGGGGAACAATATGTTAGGTCACTGACCCTCCATAGCAACCAGACTTGTTACCATAGCAACCAATTTTGCATGTACCTATCTCAGCTTATGAAAATCATAGAGACATGAGGGTTGGATTATGTTATTGTTGCAGAATTGACAACATTTAAAAAAAAAGGTATTAACGGTACCAACGCAAGCCAACATCGAAGTTTGCGTGCAAACTTTAAAATCTAGTTCTTCTTCTTCTTCTTAGAACAAAAAAAATTACCGTCAACTCCTCCTAGCCCGTTCGAGCTACAGTCACGAAACTTTCAACACACCTCACGGCTGTTATGTAGTTTGTTGCTATGTCTTTTCGGACCGATTTGACCAGCGGTTTCCGTAAAAATCGCGAATTTCGGCCCAAAAATCGCCCAAGTCATTCCCTATGGGGGCCCTAGAGTGGTGATGTCATCGCTCACTCTAACTTTGAGCAAGTTCAGTCTTGTTGCTACTTGCACTGTTTTCTCAACTAAAAATTAACCTTTACACACGCATTTTATATCTAAATGGTAGAGATTTTTGTCCTCTTTCAGTTGGTGCTGTTTTCATTTTTTAAAAACACACGGTTTTTACTCCAGGTGGCCTAAACCACAACGAGTGCACATAATTGCTCCATTCACCTCCATTCAAAATTCTGGTGGATTCTGTTTAAAATCTCAATCGCAGGCTATTTTTAACTCGCCATAAATCATTCAAACTTTATCACAGCTTCACAAAATTTACACCATTCTCTTCCTTAAAATCTTGTGATTCTCACAGTGAAGGAAATATTTTAATGTGTCGTATCCTTCTTTCGTAATCCTTATTTGTTTGGAGGTATCGAAATCTCAGAAATGAGCAGTTGCACAGAATCAAATGAAGGCTATTTTTAGCTCGCCATAATTTTTTTATTTCTAATCACACCTTCACAAAATTTACAGCATTCTCTTCGTTAGGGTCTTCTGCTTCTTACAAAGAAAGAATCATTTTGATATGTCTTACGGTTCTTCTATAATCTTTATTTGTTTGAGGCATGGAAATCGGATTTTCTCCAGCAGATTTGCCATCGTTTGAAAATCTGACAGTTGAGTCAGCTGACTCGTTTGAAAATCTGGCAGTTGATAACTTCAGGTGCAAGCTGATTTCAAATAAGTAGGTCAAAGGTGTCTCATAGACTTTCAATGGCCCATTGAAATGAATGGAGCATGAATCCCATAGTTCTAATGTAAAAGAGCTTCTGTAATTGATTGACACTGGAAAGTCATACAAGCATTAAGAAAGCAAATCACTTATCCAGCCCATCATTGCATGTGAATTAACATAAAATCATTAAGCCACACCCACTTTTTGACTTTACTTTCAATGTCAAATATCTTCTAAACGGAACACAGTAGAGACATGGGGGTTGCTTTATATTGATCTAAATGGAAAGTAGATTACAACATGATGTCACTAACTCCTCCATAGCAACCAAATTGTTTACCATAGCAACTATATTGCCACATCTCTATCTTAGCTTAGGAAAATGCTAGAGGCTTGGGGGCTGGTAAGCTTCACCCTTACTGACAGCTGAAACATTATATTGTGTTAATGACACCTCCATAGCAACCAGACTGGTTACCATAGCAACCAATATGGCATGTCTCTATCTCAGCTTAGGAAAATCATAGAGATGGGGGGTGCTGTATTTTACCCGTATAGATATGGGGAGCAATATATTAGGTCAGCGACCCCTCCATAGCAACCAGACTGGTTACCATGGCAACCAATATGGCGCAGCTCTATCTCAGCTTAGGAAAGTCATAGAGACATGGGGGTTGATGTATTGACATGGGGAACAATGTGTTAGGTCACTGAGCCCTCCATAGCAACCAGACTGGTTACCATAGCAACCAATTTTGCATGTACCCATCTCAGCTC
>SRMA01010990.1:0-18322 GCA_007224835.1 Danionella cerebrum
TCCCTATATCAGCTTTGTAAAATGCTAGAGACATGGGGGTTGTTTTTTTCACCCATAGTGACACTGGGAACAATCTATTATGTAAATGACCTGTCCAGAGCGACCAGACTTTTTGACCACAGCAACGCAATTCCCATATCTTTATCTTAGGTTAGGAAAATGCTAGACAGAATTTCAACTTACTTATTTTATACCTTTCAGCTTCCACTTTCAACTTTTGACACTTTCAACTTTCAAAAGTTTCACCTTCAGCTTCCACTTTCTATTTTTGACACTTTAACTTTACAATGCTTCACCTTTCAACTTTATACCTTTTTTAACTTTAAAATGTTTCACCTTTCAGCCTCCACTTTTAACTTTTGATATCTTCAACTTTACAATGTTTCACCTTTCAGCTTCCACTTTCAACTTTTGACACTTTCAACTTTCTAATATTTTAACATTCAGCTTCCACTTTCAACTTTACATATTTCAACTTCACAATGTTTCAGCTTCAGCTTTCAAATTTTGACACTTTTCAAATTACAGTGTTTCACCTTTTAGCTTCAACTTTCAACTTTTGACACTTTTAACTTTCTAATGTTTCACCGTTCAGCCAAGGAATTCAGCAATTTTAAGCATTCTCTTTCAGCTCTCTGCATTCACACGCATTTTCCGCTAGGAAATGCACTTTCTAGTTATTATTATTTTTTTTATTTTTATTCCCCCCCTTTTTTGAAAAGCCAACTACTTCAGCATACTTTGCACTAGAAACACCATTCAAACTTTAAAATGTTAAGCTTTTTTCAAACTAGGTTGCTATTACATATCACTTTTCAAACTTTTTTATTTTTTATAAAATTTAACTTTATTTAAAATATTTTTCCCATTGAAATGAATGGGAAACACTTCAAATCTCTTTCAATCTTCAGCTTTTTCTCAACCTTCATATCTTCAGCATACTTTCAGCTAGAGCAATCATTTAAATTTTAAACAATTCAACACATTTTCAGCTTTTAAAATATGTTTTCAGCTTTTTTATATCTTTTACAGATTTTTATAAATCACAGTTTAAGTTTAATGAAGAATTTGGATTTTGACCTAATTCTGCTCCACTCTAGCTTCCACTCTAATTTTTCACATCTCAAACTTCTTCATCTTTTCCTCTCTCCCAAACTAAACTTTACCCTTTATGCACAAAATTTATATTAAAGTAGTAGAGAAATTTGTCCTCTTTCCAAAGATGCAGTTGTTTTTTTCATATGACCTACGGTTTTTAAACTAGGAGGGCTAAACCTTAACGAGGGAAGCAAATTGCTCCATTAAGATCAATGCATTTCACCCAGAAAAGTATGCTCCAAATTTTCAAATTAAGGCTTTTTCTAACTCGCCATAACTCCTAGATTTTTCCACATATCGTTAAAAATTTTACATCATAATCTTCATTGAGGCCTTCTGCTTCTCACAAAGAAAGAATCATCTCGCTATGTCTTACGGTTCTTCTGTAATGTTTATTTGTTTGAGGCATGGTCAACATCTGAGAATTGTCTCCTCGATTCGAAAAGTGGCAGTTGGAGGCAGCTGTTAATCAACTAATTTGAATAACGAAATTTGATTGGTTTAGCCTTCCCATAGACTCACAATGGGCCATAGAGATGCATTGCTGCCATTCATTTCAATGGGGCAATTTATTCCCATTTGATCCTATTATAAAATAGCTTTTGTAATTGGTTCACAATGGAGAGTCATAGCAACATTAAGGATGCATATAACTAATCCAGCCAATCAATGCTTATGATTTAACATTAATTCAACAAGCCACGCCCACTTTTCAACATCATTTTTGAATGTCAAATATCTTCTAAGTGGAAAATCGTAGAAACATGGGAGTTGTTTTATATTGATCTAAGTTGAATGTAGATTAAAACATGATGTCAACAACTCATCCATAGCAACCAGATTAATTTCCATAGCAACCCAATTGACACATCTCTATCTCAGACCAGGAAAATGCTAGAGACACAGGAGTTGGTCTAATTGACTTATAGTCACACAGGGAACATTATATAATGTCAATGACCCCTCCATAGCAACCATAATGGTAACCATAGCAACCTGATTGACACATATCTATCTCAGCTTAGGAAAATGCTAGAGACATGGGGGTGAGTTTGTTTCACTAATAGCGACCCCGGGAACATTCATTGAGGTACCTGACCTCCCATAGCAACCATACTGGTTACCATAGCAACCCAGTTGACACATCTCTATCTCAGCTTAGGAAAATGCTAGAGACATGGGGGTGAGTTTGTTTCACTAGTAGCGACCCCGGGAACATTCATTGAGGTACCTGACCCTCCATAGCAACCATACTGGTTACCATAGCAACCCAGTTGACACATTTCTATCTCAGATTTGTAAAACGACAGAGACACGGGAGTTGGTCTAAATGACTTGTAGTCACACAGGGAACACTCTATAATGTCACTTACCCCTCCATAGCAACCATACTGGTTACCATAGCAACCAAATTGACACATCTCTATCTCAGTCTAGGAAAATCAGAGAGACACGGGAGTTGGTCTAAATGACTTGTAGTCACACAGGGAACATTATATAATGTCACTGACCCCTCCATAGCAACCATACTGGTTACCATAGCAACCAAATTGACACATGTCTATCTCAGCTTAGGAAAATGAGAGAGACATGGGAGTTGGTTTAAATGACTTGTAGTCAGAAAGGGAACATTATATAATGTCATATACCCCTCCATAGCAACCATTCTGGTTACCATAGCAACCAAATTGACACATCTCTATCTCAGCTTAGGAAAATGAGAGAGACACGGGAGTTGGTCTAAATGACTTGTAGTCACACAGGGAACATTATATAATGTCACTTACCCCTCCATAGCAACCATACTGGTTACCATAGCAACCAAATTGACACATCTCTATCTCAGCTTAGGAAAATGAGAGAGACACAAGAGTTGGTCTAAATGACTTGTAGTCACACAGGGAACATTATATAATGTAACTGACCCCTCCATAGCAACCATACTGGTTACCATAGCAACCAAATTGACACATCTCTATCTCAGCTTAGGAAAATGAGAGAGACACAGGAGTTGGTCTAAATGACTTGTAGTCACACAGGGAACATTATATAATATCACTGACCCCTACATAGCAACCATACTGGTTACCATAGCAACCAAATTGACACATCTCTATCTCAGCTTTGAAAAATGATAGAGATACGGGAGTTGGTCTAAATGACTTGTAGTCACACAGGAAACATTATATAATGTAACTGACCCCTCCATAGCAACCATACTGGTTACCATAGCAACCAAATTGACACATCTCTATCTCAGCTTAGGAAAATGAGGGAGACACGGGAGTTGGTCTAAATGACTTGTAGTCACACAGGGAGCATTATATAATGTCACTGACCCCTCCATAGCAACCATACTGGTTACCATAGCAACCAAATTGACACATCTCTCCCTCAGCTTAGGAAAGTGCTAGAGACATGGGGGTGAGTTTGTTTCAATAATTATGACCCCCGTAACAATCACCGAGGTAACTAAACCATCCATAGCAACCATATGGTTACCATAGCAACCAAATTGGCATATCTCTATCTCAGCTTAGGAAAATGCTAGAGACACAGGGGTTGGTGTAATTTACCTGTAGTCACTCAAGGAACATTATATGATGTTAGTGACCCCTCCATAGCAACCAGACGTGTTACCATAACAACCCAATTGGCATTTCTCTAACTCAGCTTAGCGAAATGCTAGAGAAATGGGGGCAGGTTTAATTTACTCGTAGTCACACAGATAACAATATATTATGTCTGTGACCCCTCCATAGCAACCATACTTATTACCATAGCAACCCAATTGATTGACATTTTCAACTTTACAATGTGCCACATTTTTTTTTATGTTTCAACTTTCAGCTTACACTTTCAAATTTGACAATTTTAACTGTCTAATGTTTTACCTTTCAGCTTCCACTTTCAACTTTACATATTTCTACTTTACAATGTTTCAGCTTCACCTTTCAACTTTATATGTTTTCAACTTTAAAATGTTTCACCTTTCAGCCTCCACTTTCAACTTTTGATATTTTCAACTTTACAATGTTTCACCTTTCAGCTTCAACTTTCAACTTTTGACACTTTTAACTTTCTAATGTTTCACCGTTCAGCCAAGGAATTCAGCAATTTTAAGCATTCTCTTTCAGCTCTCTGCATTCACACGCATTTTCCGCTAGGAAATGCACTTTCTAGTTATTAGTGTGAATGCAGAGGCATTCACACTATTGTTATCCTACGTATTTATTATTATTATTAGTGTGAATGCAGAGGCATTCACACTATTGTTATCCTACGTATTTATTATTATTATTTTTATTGTTCTCCCACTTTTCGACGGCTAACTACTTCCCCATATTTTAAGCTAGAAACACCATTCAAACATCAAAATGTTCAGCTTCTTTTGGACTAGACTGCTCGTATTTTTCTTATTAAAATGTTTTATACTTTTTATAAAATTCAACTTTATTTAAAATATTTTTCCCATTGAAATGAATGGGAAACACTTCAAATCTCTTTTAATCTTCAGCTTTTTTTCAACCTTCATAACTTCAGCATACTTTCAGCTAGAGCAATCATTCAAATTTTTAACAATTCAACACATTTTCAGCTTTTAAAATATGTTTTCAGCTTTTTCATATCTTTTACAGATTTTTATTAATCACAGTTTAAGTTTAATGAAGAATTTGGATTTTGACCTAATTCTGCTTCACTCTAGCTTCCACTCTAATTTTTCACATCTCAAACTTCTTTATCAATTCCTCTCTCCTAAACTAAACTTTACCCTTTATGCACAAAATTTATATCAAAGTAGTAGAGAAATTTGTCCTCTTTCCAAAGATGCAGTTGTTTTTTTCATAATACCTACGGTTTTTAAACTAGGAGGGCTAAACCTTAACGAGGGAAGAAAATTGCTCCATTAAGATCAATGCATTTCACCCAGAAAAAAAATGCTTGAAGGTTTTAAATTAAGGCTTTTTCTAACTCGCCATAACTAATAGAATTTTCCACATATCTTAAAAAAAATTACACCATAATCTTCATTGAGGCCTTCTGCTTCTCACAAAGAAAGAATCATCTCGATATGTCTTACGGTTCTTCTGTAATGTTTATTTGTTTGAGGCATGGTCAACATCTGAGAAATGTCTCCTCGATTCAAAAAGTGGCAGTTGGAGGCAGCTGTTAATCAACTAATTTGAATAACGAAATTTGATTGGCTTAGCCTTCTCATAGACTCACAATGGGCCATAGAGATGCATTGCTCCCATTCATTTCAATAAGGCAATTGATTCCCATACGATCCTATTGTAAAATAGCTTTTGTAATTGGTTCACAATGGAGAGTCATAGCAACATTGAGGATGCATATAACTAATCCAGCCAATCATTGCTTATTGCTTAACATAAATTCATCAAGCCACGCCCACTTTTCAACATTATTTTTGAATGTCAAATATCTTCTAAGTGGAACATCGTAGAAACATGGGAGTTGTTTTATATTGATCTAAGTTGAATGTAGATTACAACATGATGTCACCCACTCATCCATAGCAACCAGATTAATTTCCATAGCAACCCAATTGACACATCTATATCTCAGCCCAGGAAAATGCTAGAGACACAGGAGTTGGTCTAATTGACTTATAGTCACACAGGGAACATTATATAATGTCAATGAACCCTCCATAGCTACCATAATGGTTACCATAGCAACCCGATTGACACATCTCTATCTCAGCTTAGGAAAATGCTAGAGACATGGGGGTGAGTTTGTTTCACTAATAGCGACCCCGGAAACATTCATTGAGGTACCTGACCTTCCATAGCAACCATACTGGTTACCATAGCAACCAAATTGACACATCTCTATCTCAGCTTAGGAAAATGAGAGAGACACGGGAGTTGGTCTAAATGACTTGTAGTCACACAGAGAACATTATATAATGTCACTGACCCTCCATAGAAACCATGCTGGTTACCATGGCAACCAAATTGACACATCTCTATCTCAGCTTAGGAAAATGAGGGAGACACGGGAGTTGGCCTAAATGACTTGTAGTCACACAGGGAACATTATATAATGTCACTGACCCCTCCATAGCAACCATACTGGTTACCATAGCAACCAAATTGACACATCTCTATCTCAGCTTAGGAAAATAAGAGAGATACGGGAGTTTATCTTAATGACTTGTAGTCACACAGGGAACATTATATAATGCCACTGACCCCTCCATAGCAACCATACTGGTTACCATAGCAACCGAATTGAGACATCTCTATTTCTGCTTTGGAAAATGAGAGAGACATGGGAGTTGGTCTAAATGACTTGTAGTAACACAGGGAACATTATATAATGTCACTGACCCCTCCATAGCAACCATACTGGTTACCATAGCAACCAAATTGACACATCTCTATCTCAGCTTGGGAAAATGAGAGAGACACGGGAGTTGGTCTAAATGACTTGTAGTCAAACAGGGAACAATATATAATGTCACTGACTCCTCCATAGCAACCATACTGGTTACCATAGGAACCAAAATGACACATCTCTATCTCAGCTTAGTAAAATGAGAGAGACACGGGAGTGGGTCTAAATGACTTGTAGTCACACAGGGAACATTATATAATGTCACTGACTCCTCCATAGCAACCATACTGGTTACCATAGCAACCAAAATGACACATCTCTATCTCAGCTTAGTTAAATGAGAGAGACACGGGAGTGGGTCTAAATGACTTGTAGTCACACAGGGAACATTATATAATGTCACTGACCCCTCCATAGCAACCATACTGGTTACCATAGCAACCAAATTGGCATATCCCTATTTCAGCTTTGGAAAATGCTAGAGAAATGGGGGTTGTTTTGTTTCACTCATAGTGACACTGGGAACAATCTATTATGTAAATGACCTGTCCAGAGCGACCAGACTTTTTTACCACAGCACCGCACTTCCCATATCTTTATCTTAGGTTAGGAAAATGCTAGACAGAATTTCAACTTACTTATATTATACCTTTCAGCTTCCACTTTCAACTTTTGACATTTTCAACTTTCAAAAGTTTCACCTTCAGCTTCCACTTTCTATTTTTGACACTTTCAACTTTACAATGCTTCACCTTTCAAATTTATACGTTTTCAACTTTAGAATGTTTCACCTTTCAGCCTCCACTTTCAACTTTTGATATTTTCAACTTTACAATGTTTCACCTTTCAGCTTCCACTTTCAACTTTTGACACTTTCAACTTTCTAATATTTTAACATTCAGCTTCCACTTTCAACTTTACGTATTTCAACTTTACAATGTTTCAGCTTCAGCTTTCAAATTTTGACACTTTTCAAATTACAGTGTTTCACATTTTAGCTTCACACTTAACTTTCTAATGTTTCTTTTGACACTTAACTTTCTAATGTTTCACCGTTCAGCCAAGGAATTCAGCAATTTTAAGCATTCTCTTTCAGCTCTCTGCATTCACACGCATTTTCCGCTAGGAAATGCACTTTCTAGTTAGTGTGAATGCAGAGGCATTCACACTATTGTTATCCTACGTATTTATTATTAGTGTGAATGCAGAGGCATTCACACTATTGTTATCCTACGTATTTATTATTATTATTATTATTATTAGTGTGAATGCAGAGGCATTCACACTATTGTTATCCTACGTATTTATTATTATTATTTTTTTATTCTTATTCCCCCCCCTTTTTCCGGAGCCTACTACTTCAGCATACTTTGCCCTAGAAACACCATTCAAACGTCAAAACGTACAGCTTTTTTTGCTCTATGTTGCTCGTATACAGCTTTTTGATATCTTTTATACTTTTTATAAAATTTAACTTTATTTAAAATATTTTTCCCATTGAAATGAATGGGGAGACTCTTCAAATCTCTTTTAAATCTTCAGCTTTTTTCAACCTTCATAACTTCAGCATACTTTCAGCTAGAGCAATCATTCAACTTTTAAACAATTCAACACATTTTCAGCTTTTAAAAAATGTTTTCAGCTTTTTCATATCTTTTACAGATTTTTATAAATCACAGTTTAAGTTTAATGAAGAATTTGGATTTTGACCTAATTCTGCTCCACTCTAGCTTCCACTCTAATTTTTCACATCTCAAACTTCTTCATCTTTTCCTCTCTCCTAAACTAAACTTTACCCTTTATGCACAAAATTTATATTAAAGTAATAGAGAAATTTGTCCTCTTTCCAAAGATGCAGTTGTTTCTTTCATATGACCTACGGTTTTTTTTTTAGGAGGGCTAAACCTTAACGAGGGAAGCAAATTGCTCCATTGAGATCAATGCATTTCACCCAGAAAATAATGCTTGAATGTTTGAAATTAAGGCATTTTCTAACTCGCCATAACTAATAGAATTTTCCACATATCTAAAAAAAATTACACCATAATCTTCATTCAGGCCTTCTGCTTCTCACAAAGAAAGAATCATCTCGATATGTTATACGGTTCTTCTGTAATGTTTATTTGTTTGAGGCATGGTCAAAATCTGAGAAATGTCTCCTCGATTCGAAAAGTGGCAGTTGGAGGCAGCTGACTAATTACCCAACTAATTTAAATACCGAAATTTGATTGGCTTAGGCTTCCCATAGACTCACAATGGGCCATAGAGATGCATTGCTGCCATTCATTTCAATGGGGCAATTGATTCCCATATGATTCTATTGTAAAAGTGCTTTTGTAATTGGTTTACAATGGAGAGTCATAGCAACATTAAGGATGCATATAACTAATCCAGCCAATCATTACTTATGATTTAACATAAATTCATCAAGCCACGCCCACTTTTCAACATTATTTTTGAATGTCAAATATCTTCTAAGTGGAACATCGTAGAAACATGGGAGTTGTTTTATATTGATCTAAGTTGAATGTAGATTACAACATGATGTCACCAAATCATCCATAGCAACCAGATTAATTTCCATAGCAACCCAATTGACACATCTCTGTCTCAGCCCAGGAAAATGCTAGAGACACAGGAGTTGGTCTAATTGACTTATAGTCACACAGGTAACATTATATAATGTCAATGACCCCTCCATAGCAGCCATAATGGTAACCATAGCAACCTGATTGACACATATCTATCTCAGCTTAGGAAAATGCTAGAGACATGGGGGTGAGTTTGTTTCACTAATAGCGACCCCGGGAACATTCATTGAGGTACCTGACCCTCCATAGCAACCATACTGGTTACCATAGCAACCCAGTTGACACATCTCTATCTCAGCTTTGGAAAATGACAGAGACACAGGGGTTGGTCTAAATGACTTGTAGTCACACAAGGAACATCATATAATGTCACTGGCCCCTCCATAGCAACCATACTGGTTACCATAGCAACCAAATTGACACATCTCTATCTCAGCTTAGGAAAATGAGAGAGACATGGGAGTTGGTTTAAATGACTTGTAGTCAGAAAGGGAACATTATATAATGTCACTTACCCCTCCATAGCAACCAAATAATTTACCATAGCAACCAATATGGCAAATCTCTATCTCAGCCTAGGAAAATGCTAGAGACACAGGAGTTGGTCTAATTGACTTGTGGTCACACAGGGAACATTATATAATGTCACTGACCCCTCCATAGCAACCATACTGGTTACCATAGCAACCAAATTGACACATCTCTATCTCAGCTTAGGAAAATGCTAGAGACATGGGGGTGAGTTTGTTTCACTAATATCGCCCCCGGGAACATTCATTGAGGTACCTGACACTCCATAGCAACCATACTGGTTACCATAGCAACCCAGTTGACACATCTCTATCTCAGCTTAGGAAAGTGCTAAAGACACGGGAGTTGGTCTAAATGACTTGTAATAACACAGGGAACACTATATAATGTCACTGACCCCTTCATAGCAACCATACTGGTTACCATAGCAACCAAATTGACACATCTCTATCTCAGCTTAGGAAAATACGAGAGACACGGGAGTTTATCTGAATGACTTGTAGTCACACAGGGAACATTATATAATGTCACTGACCCCTCCATAGCAACCATACTGGTTACTATAGCAACCAAATTGACACATCTCTCCCTCAGCTTAGGAAAGTGCTAGAGACATGGGGGTGAGTTTGTTTCAATAATTGTGACCCCGGTAACAATCACTGAGGTAACTAAACCCTCCATAGCAATCAAATGATTACCATAGCAACCAAATTGACATATCTCTATCTCAGCTTAGAAAAATGCTAGGGACACAGGGTTTGGTTTGTTTCAATCATAGTGACACATGAAACATTATATGATGTCAATGACCCCTCCATAGCAACAATACTGGTTACCATAGCAACCCAGTTGGCACATCTTTTTCTCAGCTTAGGAAAATGCTAGAGACACAGGGGTTGTTGTAATTTACCTGTAGTCACTCAAGGAACATTATATGATGTTACTGACCCCTCCATAGCAACCAGACGTGTTACCATAGCAGCGCAATTGACATATCTCTTACTCAGCTTAGCGAAGTGCAAGAGACATGAGGGTAGGTTTAATTTTTCGTAGTCACACAGATAACAATATATTATGTCTGTGACCCCTCCATAGAAACCCTACTTATTACCATAGCAACCGAATTGATTGACATATTCAACTTTACAATGTGTCACATTTGTTTTTAAGTTTCACGTTTCAGCTTCCACTTTCAAATTTGACAATTTTAACTTTGTAATGTTTTACCTTTCAGCTTCCACTATTAATTTGACACTTATTACTTTCTAATGTTTCACATTTCAGCTTCCACTTTCAACTTATGACACTTTCAACTTTTGACACTTTTTCAGCTGTCTAATATTTTACCCTTCAGCTTCCACTTTCAACTTTACATATTTCAACTTTACAATGTTTCAGCTTCAGCTTTCAACTTTTGACATTTTCAACTTTATAATGTTTCACCTTTTAGCTTCAACTTTTGACACTTTATTTTTATAATGTTTTACCTTTCAGCTCACACTTTTTATTTTCAACACTTTCAACTTTCTAATGTTTCAACCTTCAGCTTCCACTTTCAACTTTTTATATTTCAACTTTACAACGTTTCAGCTTCAGCTTTCAACTTTTGACACTTATCAATTTACAATGTTTCACCTTTTAGCTTCAACTTTCAAATTTTTACACTTTTAACTTTCTAATGTTTCACGGTTCAGCCAAGGAATTCAGCAATTTTAAGCATTTTCTTTCAGCTCTCTGCATTCACACGCATTTTCCGCTAGGAAATGCACTTTCTAGTTATTATTATTCTTCTTATTCCCCCCCCTTTTTCCGGAGCCTACTACTTCAGCATACTTTGCCCTAGAAACACCATTCAAACGTCAAAACGTACAGCTTTTTTTGCTCTATGTTGCTTGTATACAGCTTTTTGATATCTTTTATACTTTTTATAAAATTTAACTTTATTTAAAATATTTTTCCCATTGAAATGAATGGGGAGACTCTTCAAATCTCTTTAAATCTTCAGCTTTTTTTCAAACTTCATAACTTCAGCATACTTTCAGCTAGAGCTATCATTCAAATTTTAAACAATTCAACACATTTTCAGCTTTTAAAAGCTCTTTTCAGCTTTTACATATCTTTTACAGATTTTAATAAATCACAGTTTAAGTTTAATAAAGAATTTGGATTTTTACCTAATTCTGCTCCACTCTAGCTTACACTCTAATTTTTCACATCTCAAACTTCCTTCATTTATTCCTCTCTCCTAAAGTAAACTTTACCCTTTATGCATAAAATTTATATTAAAGTAGTAGAGAAATTTGTCCTCTTTCCAAAGATGCAGTTGTTTTTTTTCATATGACCTACGGTTTTTAAACTAGGAGGGCTAAACCTTAACGAGGGAAGAAAATTGCTCCATTAAGATCAATGCATTTCACCCAAATGATACTGCTTGAAAATTATACATTAAGGCTTTTTTTTAACTCGCCATAACTCCTAAAATTTTTCACATATCGTTATCAAATTTACATTATAGTCTTCATTGAAGTCTTCCGCTTCTCACAAAGTAAGAATCATCTCGATATGTCTTACGGTTCTTCTGTAATGTTTATTTGTTTGAGGCATGGTCAAAATCTGAGAAATGTCTCCTCGATTCAAAAAGTGGCAGTTGGAGCCAGCTGGGCCTAATTTAAATACTGAAATTTGATTGGCTAAGGCTGCCCTATAGACTTAGAATGGGCCATAGAGATGCATTGCTCCCATTCATTTCAATGGGGCTATTGATTCCCATATGATCCTAATGTAAATGTGCTTTTGTAATTGGTTCATAATGGAGATTCAAAGCAACATTGAGGATGCATATAACTAATCCAGCCAATCATTGCTCATGATTTAACATAAATTCATCAAGCCACGCCCACTTTTCAACATCATTTTTGAATGTCAAATATCTTCTAAGTGGAACATCGTAAAAACATGGGAGTTGTTTTATATTGATCTAGGTTGAATGTAGATTACAACATGATGTCACCAACTCATCCATAGCAACCAGATTAATTTCCATAGCAACCCAATTGACACATCTCTATCTCAGCCCAGGAAAATGCTAGAGACACAGGAGTTGGTCTAATTGACTTATAGTCACACAGGGAACATTATATAATGTCAATGACCCCTCCATAGCAACCATAGTGGTTACCATAGCAACCTGATTGACACATCTCTATCTCAGCTTAGGAAAATGCTAGAGACATGGGGGTGAGTTTGTTTCACTAATAGCGACCCCGGGAACATTCATTGAGGTACCTGACCCTCCATAGCAACCATACTGGTTACCATAGCAACCCAGTTGACACATTTCTATCTCAGATTTGGAAAACGACAGAGACACAGGAGTTGTTCTAAATGACTTGTAGTCACACAGGGAACATCATATAATGTCACTGTACCCTCCATAGCAACCATACTGGTTACCATAGCAACCAAATTGACACATCTTTATCTCAGTTTAGGAAAATGCTAGAGACACGGGAGTTGGTCTAAATGACTTGTAGTCACACAGGGAACATTATATAATGTCACTGACCCCTCCATAGCCACCATACTGGTCACCATAGCAACCGAATTGAGACATCTCTATTTCTGCTTTGGAAAATGAGAGAGACACGGGAGTTGGTCTAAATGACTTGTAGTCACACAGGGAACATTATATAATGTCACTGACTCCTCCATAGCAACCATACTGGTTACCATAGCAACCAAAATGACACATCTCTATCTCAGCTTAGTAAAATGAGAGAGACACTGGAGTGGGTCTAAATGACTTGTAGTCACACAGGGAACATTATATAATGTCACTGACCCCTCCATAGCAACCATACTGGTTACCATAGCAACCAAATTGACACATCTCTATCTCAGCTTAGAAAATGCCAGAGACACAGGAGTTGGTCTAATTGACTTGTAGTCACACAGGGAACACTATATAATGTCAATGACCCCTCCATAGCAACCATACTGGTTACCATAGGAACCCAGTTGACACATCTCTATCTCAGCTTTGGAAAACGACAGAGACACAGGAGTTGGTCTAAATGACTTGTAGTCACACAGGGAACATCATATAATGTCACTGACCCCTTTATAGCAACCATACAGGTTACCATAGCAACCAAATTGACACATCTCTATCTCAGCTTAGGAAAATGAGAGAAACACGGGAGTTGCTCTAAATGACTTGTAGTCACACAGGGAACATTATATAATGTCACTGACCCCTCCATAGCAACCATACTGGTTACCATAGCAACCAAATTGACACCTCTCTCCCTCAGCTTAGGAAAGTGCTAGAGACATGTCGGAGAGTTTGTTTCAATAATTTTGACCCCGGTAACAATTACTGGGGTAACTAAACCATCCATAGCAACCATATGGTTACCATAGCAACCAAATTGGCATATCTCTATCTCAGCTTAGAAAAATGCTAGAGACACAGGGGTACGTGTAATTTACCTGTAGTCACTCAAGGAACATTATATGATCTTACTGACCCCTCCATAGCAACCAGACGTGTTACCATAGCAACCCAATTGGCATTTCTCTAACTCAGCTCAGCGAAATGCTAGAGACATGGGGGTAGGTTTAATTTATTCGTAGTCACACAGATAACAATATATTATGTCTGTGACCCCTCCATAGCAACCATACTTGTTACAATAGCAACCCAATTTATTGACATTTTCAACTTTACAATGTGTCACATTTATTTTTATGTTTCAACTTTCAGCTTCCACTTTCAAATTTGACTATTTTAACTGTCTAATGTTTTACCTTTCAGCTTCGACAATTAATTTGACACTTTTTACTTTCTAATGTTTCATATTTCAGCTTCCACTTTCAACTTTCTAATATTTTACCCTTCAGCTTCCACTTTTAACTTTACATATTTCTACTTTACAATGTTTCAGCTTCAGCTTTCAACTTTTGATATTTTCAACTTTACAATGTTTCACCCTTTAGCTTCAACTTTCAACTTTTGACACTTTAACTCTCTAATGTTTTACCTTTCAGCTCCCACTTTTAATTTTCAACACTTTCTTTTCTCTAATGTTTCACCCTTCAGCTCCCACTTTTAACTTTTTATATTTCAACTTTACAATGTTTCAGCTTCAGCTTTCAAATTTTGACACTTTTCAAATTACAATGTTTCACCTTTTAGCTTCAACTTTCAAATTTTGACACTTTTAACTTTCTAATAATTCACCGTTCAGACAAGGAATTCAGCAATTTTAAGCATTCTCTTTCAGCTCTCTGCATTCACACGCATTTTCCGCTAGGAAATGCACTTTCTAGTTAGTGTGAATGCAGAGGCATTCACACTATTGTTATCCTACGTATTTATTATTATTAGTGTGAATGCAGAGGCATTCACACTATTGTTATCCTACGTATTTATTATTCCGCTTCTTCTTCTTCTTTTTATTATTCCCCCCCCTTTTTCCAACCCTATCTACTCCCGCATACTTTGGCCTAGAAACACCATTCAAACGTCAAAACGTTCAGCTTTTTTCAGACTAGGTTGCTATTACGTTTCACTTTTCAAACTTTTATACTTTTTATAATATTTAACTTTATTTAAAATTATTCTTCCCATTGAAATGAATGGGAACTTTAAACTTCTTTCAACCTTTATAACTTCAGCATACTTTCCACTAGAGAAACCATTTAAACTTTACATAAATCTACACACTTTCATCTATTAGATGTATATTTCAACTTATTTATATCTTGTATAGATTTTTATTAATCGCAGTTTAAGTTTAATGAAGATTTCCGACTTTCACCTATTTCTGCTCCACTCTAGCTTCCACTCTAACTTTTCACATCTCAAACTTCTTCATTTATTCTTCTCTCCTAAACTAAGCTTTAACTTTTATGCACAAAATTCATATTAAAGTAGTAGAGAAATTTGTCCTCTTTCCAAAGATGCAGTTGTTTCTTTCATATGACCTACGGTTTTTAAACTAGGAGGGCTAAACCTTAACGAGGGAAGAAAATTGCTCCATTAAGATCAATGCATTTCACCCAGAAAATGATGCTCCAAAATTTTAAATTAAGGCTTTTTCGAACTCACCATAACTCCTAGAATTTTCCACATATCGTTACAAAATTTACATCATAATCTTCATTGGGGCCTTCTGCTTCTCACAAAGAAAGAATCATCTTGATATGTCTTACGGTTCTTCTGTAATGTTTATTTGTTTGAGGCATGGTCAAAATCTAAGAAATGTCTCCTCGATTCAAAAAGTGGCAGTTGAAGGCGGCTGTTAATCAACTAATTTGAATAACGAAATTTGATTGGCTTAGCCTTCCCATAGACTCACAATGGGCCATAGAGATGCATTGCTGCCATTCATTTCAATGGGAAAATTGATTCCCAAATGTTCCTGTTGTAAAAGAGCTTTTGTAATTGGTTCACAATGGAGAGTCAAAGCAACATTAAGGATGCATATAACTAATCCAGCCAATCATTGCTTATGATTTAACATAAATTCACCAAGCCACACCCACTTTTCAACATCATTTTTGAATGTCAAATATCTTCTAAGTGGAACATCGTAGAAACATGGGAGTTGTTTTATATTGATCTAAGTTGAATGTAGATTACAACATGATGTCACTAACCCATCCATAGCAACCAGATTATTTACCATAGCAACCAAATTGGTAATTCTCTATCTCAGCCTTGGAAAATGCTAGAGACACAGGAGTTGATCTAATTGATTTGTAGTCACACAGGGAACATTATGTAATGTCAACGACCCCTCCATAGCAACCATACTGGTTACCATAGCAACCAAATTGACACATCTCTATCTCAGCTTGGAAAATGCCAGAGACACAGGAGTTGGTCTAATTGACTTGTAGTCACACAGGGAACATTATATAATGTCAATGACCCCTCCTTAGCAACCATACTGGTTACCATGGCAACCAAATTGACACATCTCTATCTCAGCTTAGGAAAATGAGAGAGACACGGGAGTTGGTCTAAATGACTTGTAGTCACACAGGGAACATTATATAATGTCACTTACCCCTCCATAGCAACCATACTGGTTACCATAGCAACCAAATTGACATCTCTATCTCAACTTTGGAAAATGAGAGAGACACGGGAGTTGGTCTGAATGACTTGAAGTCACACAGGGAACATTAAATAATGTCACTGACCCCTCCATAGCAACCATATTGGTTACCATAGCAACCAAATTGACACATCTCTATCTCAGCTTAGGAAGATGAGAGAGACACTGGAGTTGGTCTAAATGACTTGTAGTCACACAGGGAACATTATATAATGTCACTGACCCCTCCATAGCAACCATACTGGTTACCATAGCAACCAAATTGACACATCTCTATCTCAGCTTAGGGAAATGCGAGAGACACAGGAGTTGGTCTAAATCACTTGTAGTCACACAGGGAACATTAAATATTGTCAATGACCCCTCCATAGCAACCATACTGGTTACCATAGCAACCAAATTGACATCTCTATCTCAACTTTGGAAAATGAGAGAGACACGGGAGTTGGTCTGAATGACTTGAAGTCACACAGGGAACATTATATAATGTCACTGACCCCTCCATAGCAACCATACTGGTTACCATAGCAACCAAATTGACACATCTCTATCTCAGTTTAGGAAAATGAGAGAGACACGGGAGTTGGTCTAAATGACTTGTAGTCACACAGGGAACATTATATAATGTCACTTACGCCTCCATAGCAACCATACTGGTTACCATAGCAACCAAATTGACACATCTCTATCTCAGCTTAGGAAAATGAGAGAGACACGGGAGTTGGTCTAAATGACTTGAAGTCACACAGGGAACATTTAATAATGTCACTGACCCCTCCATAGCAACCATATTGGTTACCATAGCAACCAAATTGACACATCTCTATCTCAGCTTAGGAAAATGAGAGAGACACAGGAGTTGGTCTAAATGACTTGTAGTCACACAGGGAACATTATATAATGTCACTGACCCCTCCATAGCAACCATACTGGTTACCATAGCAACCAAACTGACACATCTCTATCTCAGTTTAGGAAAATGCTAGAGACATGGGGGTTTTTTTGTTTCACTCATAGTGACACAGGAAACATTAGATAATGTCAATGACATTTCCATAGCAACCATAATAGTTATCATAGCAACCCAATTGGCATATCTCTAACTCAGCTCAGGGAATCGCTAGAGACATGGGGGTTGATTCATTTCCTTCAGAGTGACACTGGGAACATTCTATTATGTAAATGACCTGTCCAGAGCAACCAGACTTTTTTTTTACCATAGCAACGCAATTGGCATATCTTTATCTTAGGTTAGGAAAATGCTAGACAGAATTTCAACTTACTAATATTATACCGTTCAGCTTCCACTTTCAATTTTTGACACTTTCAACTTTCAAATGTTTCACCTTTAGCTTCCACTTTCAACTTTTGACACTTTCAACTTTCAAATATTTCACCTTTAGCTTCCACTTTCTACTTTTGACGCTTTCAACTTTACAATGCTTCTTCTTTCAACTTTATACGTTTTCAACTTTATAATGTTTCACCGTTCGGCCTTCACTTTCAACTTTTGACACTTTCAGCTTTCAAATCTTTCACCTTTCAGCTTCACTTTTCAACTTTTGAAACTTCCGACTTTCAAATCTTTCACCCTTCAGCTTTACTTTTCAACTT
>SRMA01011027.1:0-7500 GCA_007224835.1 Danionella cerebrum
TTCACTGTACCTTCCGTTTGCACTTAGACATGCATGGCTTAATCTTTGGGACAAGCATATGTTACTGGCAGGATCAACCAGGTAGACTCCGGGTCGGAACCGCGTTGTCGCCGTACACACGGGTCTCCGCTACCGGCTCGAACGGTGTCGAGCTTTCACGGGCCGCTCATAGGAGACGGTCGGGAACCTCCGGGGCCGGGTTCGGCCACTGACTTTGGCCTATCACCAGGAAAAGTGTGCTTCGCTGCTGAACGGCCGCGGGCGCGTGACGCGAGGAGGGAGGCCCTCCCCGGACGGCCGCGCTGAACGGAGCGCAGGTGGCGGACATCTGTTCGGACCGGTCGACTCAGGCAACAACAAAGGGTTCGGGCCCGAAGGCCCTGAGGGTGCGACCGCCCAGGCGGGGAGCACTACACCGGGAGTACCAAACTCCCGCGGTCTACCCCAGGGGCGGTCTTAGTTTCAATCTGTCAGGGTGGGGAAGACGCCTTTCAAGTTAAGTTCCCTTTGCACTTTGTGAGGTTTTTTTTAGGCTGTCCAAACCTAAGTTCTTTTTTCGTCTTAGGCTGCCAAAACCTAAGTTCTTTTTTCGTCTTAGGCTGCCAAAACCTAAGTGCTTATTTTTAGACGTTCCCCAGAATCCCGACCACGGTCAATAACTAGGTCTGTCACAGGAAATCCTCCAGGGCGCGGGCGAATCTGAACCCATGCCCGGCCGATGCACCTGGTCCCGGCCAAGGCTCCATGGCCGAGCACCCCCCCCGACCCTGGTTCTCGCCGACCAGAGCTCAAATTTTAACCTTTGTGCAATAGAATTTCGGAAAATCACCCATGGCTCTCGTCGAAATCTCGCGTCCGACAGGGTGCGCTCCGGTGGGCATGAAATTCAACCTCGGAGGGGTCCCCTGGAGGATTTCGTTGGCACCAATGGTGTTCCATTTTGACTTTGAAAATAATCCTCACGATTTTTGCTCCAGGAGTCACCCGCGGAGTTTTTCAGAGTCGCATCCGCCACAGATGCCACCCTCCGGGCATCCTCTGGCCCTCAAAGGGGTCCACTTCCATGATTTGCTCATTGCACTAGGTCCAAACCTCCAGGAGTCACCCGCGGAGTTTTTCAGAGTCGCATCCGCCACAGATGCCACCCTCTGGGCATCCTCTGGCCCTCAAAGGGTTCCACTTCCATGATTTGCTCATTGCACTAAGTCCAAACCTCCAGGAGTCACCCGCGGAGTTTTTCACAGTCGCATCCGCCACAGATGCCACCCTCTGGGCATCCTCTGGCCCTCAAAGGGGTCCACTTCCATGATTTGCTCATTGCACTAAGTCCAAACCTCCAGGTGTCACCCGCGGAGCTTTTCAGAGTCGCATCCGCCACAGATGCCACCCTCTGGGCATCCTCTGGCCCCCAAAGGGGTCCACTTCCATGATTTGCTCATTGCACTAAGTCCAAACCTCCAGGAGTCACCCGCGGAGCGTTTCAGAGTGGCATCCGCCACAGATGCCACCCTCCGGGCATCCTCTGGCCCTCAAAGGGGTCCACTTCCATGATTCGCTCATTGCACTAAGTCCAAACCTCCAGGAGTCACCCGCGGAGTTTTTCAGAGTCTCATCCGCCACAGATGCCACCCTCTGGGCATCCTCTGGCCCTCAAAGGGGTCCACTTCCATGATTTGCTCATTGCACTAAGTCCAAACCTCCAGGAGTCACCGCGGAGTTTTTCAGAGTCGCATCCGCCACAGATGCCACCCTCCGGGCATCCTCTGGCCCTCAAAGGGGTCCACTTCCATGATTCGCTCATTGCACTAAGTCCAAACCTCCAGGAATCACCAGCAGAGTTTTTCAGAGTCGCATCCGCCACAGATGCCACCCTCCGGGCATCCTCTGGCCCTCAAAGGGGTCCACTTCCATGATTCTCTCATTGCACTAAGTCCAAACCTCCAGGAGTCACCAGCAGAGTTTTTCAGAGTCGCATCCGCCACAGATGCCACCCTCCGGGCATCCTCTGGCCCTCAAAGG
This sequence comes from Danionella cerebrum, assembly GCA_007224835.1. Lineage (NCBI taxonomy): Eukaryota > Metazoa > Chordata > Actinopteri > Cypriniformes > Danionidae > Danionella > Danionella cerebrum. The sequence continues at coordinate 2,020 of SRMA01011027.1, forward strand.
GGTCCACTTCCATGATTCGCTCATTGCACTAAGTCCAAACCTCCAGGAGTCACCAGCAGAGTTTTTTTTTTTTTCTTCCGCCACAGATGCCACCCTCCGGGCATCCTCTGGCCCTCAAAGGGGTCCACTTCCATGATTCGCTCATTGCACTAAGTCCAAACCTCCAGGAGTCACCCGCGGAGTTTTTCAGAGTCGCATCCGCCACACATGCCACCCTCCGGGCATCCCCTGGCCCTCACAGGGGTGTACTTCCATGATTCGCTCATTGCACTAAGTCCAACCCTCCAGGAGTCACCAGCGGAGTTTTCCATACTCGCATCCGCCACACATGCCACCCTCCGGGCATCCCCTGGCCCTCACAGGGGTGTACTTCCATGATTCGCTCATTGCCCTAAGTCCAAACCTCCAGGAGTCACCAGCAGAGTTTTTCAGAGTCGCATCCGCCACACATGCCACCCTCCGGGCATCCCCTGGCCCTCACAGGGGTGTACTTCCATGATTCGCTCATTGCACTAAGTCCAAACCTCCAGGAGTCACCAGCAGAGGTTTTCAGAGTCGCATCCGCCACAGATGCCACCCTCCGGGCATCCTCTGGCCCTCAAGGGGGTCCACTTCCATGAGTCGCTCATTGCACTAAGTCCAAACCTCCAGGAATCACCAGCAGAGTTTTTCAGAGTCGCATCCGCCACAGATGCCACCCTCCGGGCATCTTCTGGCCCTCAAAGGGGTCCACTTCCATGATTCGCTCATTGCACTAAGTCCAAACCTCCAGGAGTCACCCGCGGAGTTTTTCAGAGTGGCATCCGCCACAGATGCCACCCTCCGGGCATCCTCTGGCCCTCAAAGGGGTCCACTTCCATGATTTGCTCATTGCACTAAGTCCAAACCTCCAGGAGTCACCCGCGGAGTTTTTCAGAGTCGCATCCGCCACAGATGCCACCCTCCGCGCATCCTCTGGCCCTCAAAGGGGTCCACTTCCATGATTCTCTCATTGCACTAAGTCCAAACCTCCAGGAGTCACCAGCGGAGTTTTTCAGAGTCGCATCCGCCACAGATGCCACCCTCCGGGCATCCTCTGGCCCTCACAGGGGTCCACTCCCATGATTCGCTCATTGCACTAAGTCCAAACCTCCAGGAGTCACCAGCAGAGTTTTTCAGAGTCGCATCCGCCACAGATGCCACCCTCCGGGCATCTTCTGGCCCTCACAGGGGTCCACTTCCATGATTCGCTCATTGCACTAAGTCCAAACCTCCAGGAGTCACCAGCAGAGTTTTTCAGAGTCGCATCCGCCACACATGCCACCCTCCGGGCATCCCCTGGCCCTCACAGGGGTGTACTTCCATGATTCGCTCATTGCACTAAGTTTCGTTTTAGGCTGCCAAAACCTAAGTGCTTTTTTTATGCGTTTTCAAAAATCCCGGTCACGGTCACTAATAAGGTCTGTCACAGGAAATCCTCCAGGGCGCGGGCGAATCTGAACCCATACCCGGCCGCTGCACCCGGTCCCGGCCAAGGCTCCATGGCCGAGCACCCCCCCGGCCCTGGTTCTCGCCGACCGGAGCTCAAATTTTAACCTTTGTGCGATAGAATTTCGGAAAATCATCCATACCTCTCGCCTAAATCCCGTGGCCGACAGGGTGCACTCCGGCGGGCATGAGGGTCAGCCTCGAAGGGGTCCCCTGGAGGATTTCGTTAGCAGCAATGGTGTTCCATTTTGACTTTGAAAATAATCCTCACGATTTTTGCTCCAGGAATCACCCGCGGAGTTTTCCATACTCGCATCCGCCACACATGCCACCCTCCGGGCAGCCCCTGGCCCTCACAGGGGTGTACTTCCATGATTCGCTCATTGCACTAAGTCCAAACCTCCAGGAGTCACCAGCAGAGTTTTCCATACTCGCATCCGCCACACATGCCACCCTCCGGGCATCCCCTGGCCCTCACAGGGGTGTACTTCAATGATTCGCTCATTGCACTAAGTCCAAACCTCCAGGAGTCACCAGCAGAGTTTTCCATACTCGCATCCACCACACATGCCACCCTCCGGGCATCCCCTGGCCCTCACAGGGGTGTACTTCCATGATTCGCTCATTGCACTAAGTCCAAACCTCCAGGAGTCACCAGCAGAGTTTTCCATACTGGCATCCGCCACACATGCCACCCTCCGGGCATCCCCTGGCCCTCACAGGGGTGTACTTCCATGATTCGCTCATTGCACTAAGTCCAAACCTCCGGGAGTCACCAGCAGAGTTTTCCAGAGTGGCATCCGCCACACATGCCACCCTCCGGGCATCCCCTGGCCCTCACAGGGGTCCACTTCCATGCTCTGGTACTCAGGACCTCCAGAGGTCGATCGCGGGAATTTTCGGAGCTTACCCGGCACATGCGCACCCCTCCGGGCATCCCCTGGCCCTCACAGGGGTCCACTTCCATGCTCTGGTACTCAGGACCTCCAGAGGCCGATCGCGGGAATTTTCGGAGCTTACCCGGCACATGCGCACCCCTCCGGGCATCCCCTGGCCCTCAAAGGGTCCACTTCCATGCTCTGGTTCTCAGAACCACCAGAGGTCGATCGCGGGAATTTTCGGAGCTTACCCGGCACATGCGCACCCCTCCGGGCATCCCCTGGCCCTCAAAGGGGTCCACTTCCATGCTCTGGTTCTCAGAACCACCAGAGGCCGATCGCGGCAATTTTCGGAGCTTACCCGGCACATGCGCACCCCTCCGGGCATCCCCTGGCCCTCAAAGGGGTCCACTTCCATGCTCTGGTACTCAGGACCTCCAGAGGCCGATCGCGGCAATTTTCGGAGCTTACCCGGCACATGCGCACCCCTCCGGGCATCCCCTGGCCCTCAAAGGGGTCCACTTCCATGCTCTGGTACTCAGAACCACCAGAGGTCGATCGCGGGAATTTTTGGAGCTTACCCGGCACATGCGCACCCCTCCGGGCATCCCCTGGCCCTCACAGGGGTCCACTTCCATGCTCTGGTTCTCAGAACCACCAGAGGTCGATCGCGGCAATTTTCGGAGCTTACCCGGCACATGCGCACCCCTCCGGGCATCTCCTGGCCCTCAAAGGGGTCCACTTCCATGCTCTGGTTCTCAGAACCACCAGAGGTCGATCGCGGGAATTTTCGGAGCTTACCCGGCACATGCGCACCCCCCCGGGCATCCCCTGGCCCTCAAAGGGGTCCACTTCCATGCTCTGGTACTCAGAACCACCAGAGGTCGATCGCGGGAATTTTCGGAGCTTACCCGGCACATGCGCACCCCTCCGGGCATCCCCTGGTCCTCACAGGGGTCCACTTCCATGCTCTGGTACTCAGGACCTCCAGAGGCCGATCGCGGGAATTTTCGGAGCTTACCCGGCACATGCGCACCCCTCCGGGCATCCCCTGGCCCTCAAAGGGGTCCACTTCCATGCTCTAGTTCTCAGAACCACCAGAGGTCGATCGCGGGAATTTTCGGAGCTTACCCGGCACATGCGCACCCCTCCGGGCATCCCCTGGCCCTCAAAGGGGTCCACTTCCATGCTCTGGTTCTCAGAGCCACCAGAGGCCGATCGCGGGAATTTTCGGAGCTTACCCGGCACATGCGCACCCCTCCGGGCATCCCCTAGCCCTCAAAGGGGTCCACTTCCATGCTCTGGTTCTCAGAACCACCAGAGGTCGATCGCGGGAATTTTCGGAGCTTACCCGGCGCATGCGCACCCCTCCGGGCATCCCCTGGCCCTCACAGGGGTCCACTTCCATGCTCTGGTTCTCAGAACCACCAGAGGTCGATCGCGGGAATTTTCGGAGCTTACCCGGCACGTGCGCACCCCTCCGGGCATCCCCTGGCCCTCACAGGGGTCCACTTCCATGCTCTGGTTCTCAGAACCACCTGAGGTCGATCGCGGGAATTTTCGGAGCTTACCCGGCACATGCGCACCCCTCCGGGCATCCCCTGGCCCTCAAAGGGGTCCACTTCCATGCTCTGGTTCTCAGAACCACCACAGGTCGCTCGCGGGAATTTTCGGAGCTTACCCGGCACATGCGCACCCCTCCGGGCATCCCCTGGCCCTCACAGGGGTGTACTTCCATGATTCCAAAAGTTCCGGTTTTTAGCTGCCAAAACCTAAGTGCTTTTTTTAGACGTTTCCCAGAATCCCGACCACGGTCAATAACTAGGTCTGTCACAAGAATTCCTCCAGGGGGCGGTCGATTCTGAACCCATGCCGGGCCGGGTGCACCGGGTCCCGGCCGCGGCTCCATGGCCGAGCACCCCCCCGGCCCTGGTTCTTGCTGACCGGAGCTCAAATTTTTAACTTAGTGCAATAGAATTTCGGAAAATCATCCAGGCCTCTCGCCGAACTCCCGTGGCCGACAGGGTGCACTCCGGCGGGCATGAGGGTCAGCCTCGAAGGGGTCCCCTGGAGGAATTAATATTTTATGTTTTTTGGTCTATTTTCGGTTTTTTTAAGTGCGAAAACACCCCTCCGTATCTCAGGCTCTGGAGGTCGTAAAGAGATGGGCCCAGGCTCGTTGGAAAGGTCTTGATTAGGAGAACACCTGTGAGACATTCCAGATCGATTCGATCTTCCGCGCCGGAGATACGGGGGGTGTCCCGGGTACTCGCTCTAGCCGGGGGCGGTGCACCATTTCGGCCTCGCAGGGGTACCCGGGACACCCCCCGTATCTCCGGCTCTGGAGGTCGTAGCGAGACGGGCCCGGGCTCGTTGGGAAGGTCTCCTCCTCTAGTTTATGGGGTAAAAATTTCAGCACCAGGCCACTTTCCCCCGCCGCGCTACACGCCGGGGAAAAGTGAGAAATTAACCCTCCATATCTCAGGCTCTGGAGGTCGTAGCGAGACGGGCCCGGGCTCGTTGGAAAGGTCTTGATTAGGAGAACACCTGTGTGAAATTTCAGATCGATTCGATCTTCCGCGCCGGAGATACGGGGGGTGTCCCGGGTACTCGCTCTAGCCGGGAGCGGTGCACCATTTCGGCCTCGTAGGGGTACCCGGGACACCCCCCGTATCTCCGGCTCTGGAGGTCGTAGCGAGACGGGCCCGGGCTCGCTGGAAAGGTCTCCTCCTCTAGTTTATGGGGTAAAAATTTCAGCACCAGGCCACTTTCCCCCGCCGCGCTACACGCCGGGGAAAAAGTGAGAAATTAGCCCTCCATATCTCAGGCTCTGGAGGTCGTAGCGAGACGGGCCCGGGCTCGTTGGAAAGGTCTCCTCCTCTAGTTTATGGGAAAAGCCCTAACCCTAACCCTAAAAGTGAAAAATTAGCCCTCTGTATCTCAGCCTCTAGAGGGCGTATCGAGATGGGCCCAGGCTCGTTGGAAAGGTCTTGATTAGGAGAACACCTGTGAGAAATTTCAGATCGACACGATCTTCCGCGCCGGAGATACGCCTCCAGGGGGTACCTGGAACACCCCCCGTATCTCCGGCTCTGGAGGTCGTAGCGAGATGGGCCCGGGCTACCTGAAAAAGTAT
>SRMA01011030.1:0-14358 GCA_007224835.1 Danionella cerebrum
AAAATATCAATTTAAAAAATACTCATATACTCAAGCCAGAAACACACGGTCGCCCGTGAGGACCACATGCGTCGCCCGCTAACCTATTCTAAAAATAGCTCAAATAGCTCCACTGTCCAGTGAGCTGAAACTAATTTTATATAATCGCTATTTGTGTTTAAATAACACTTGCTTCATGTGACAATATATACATAATAAATGTATTATATGTGTGAACTATAACCTGGGAGAGTTGAAAGATTAGTATGATGTGCTACGACAAAAACAAGCAGCTCAGCGAGAGAAATGAGACGATGAGCCATAAAAAGATCATTTCATCTTCGCGACGAACTGTGGCAGCACAATGTGGAGAGATTTTTCACGATGGATCACACAAGCTACCAACTATCCACAGAGCAGCGCATTGAATGCAGAAAAAGAAGCGAGTTGTGGAGATGCGTGAGATGCACATCTGAAAGCTCACTGTACAACATACTGGTAAACCGCATGCAATGCCAGGCTTCCCAGTAACTGAAAGAAACAGATACCAGATTTGCCGTCCAGTTCATGTTTAGTTCAATGAGTTTGTAAAGTGCAAAAATAGCTTATTTTAAAATTATAATTTTTTTTTAATCTTAGTACACTTTTTATATTTATATGATTTATTATTTGTACATTAGACATTGTGATTTCCTTGGACTGTTGTATAAGTCAGGGGTTCCCAAACTTTTTTATTCCGGGACCCACCTAGACAAGTACGTTGATCTCAAGACCCACCATAATATTTTTGTATGAAAAAATGGGTAAATAAAACCTCATTTACAGAGCAGTTTTTATTTTACCTAATAATAATTAAATTTACAGTTGCATGCAATACTTAAGGGCTTATGAGAAACACAGTTGTGTTATAATGCTAATATTGTAAGAATACCTTTTAAGTATTTTAAGAACTGACAAGCTTAAAAAAGTTGAGTTTGCGTATATCAAAAGACATTTCCTCAGTACGCCCTGCACTGTATTATCAGAAAGTGAAACTTTATCTATTTATCTTTATCTATAGCATTTCCTCAACGATATCATTGCAGGCCGGCAGCAGAAGCTCCTCTCCTATGGTGTGTGGTTTTTTGGATTTTGCGATTCGAAATGCAGCTAAAAATGAGGCTCGAAGTGCTTTTTGTGGGATGCTGGATGTACCTGTTATCATTTTTTGTTGACGAAGATACTCTTTTTTTTTTAGAAGAAGAAGAAAATATGATCGACCTTTGTTGACATATGCTGAATGTTTTGTTGTCAAGTGCCGCTTAAGTTTTGAGGATTTCATGCTAGCACTTGCAAGCTTTTCTAAGCATAAAAGACACTGCGGGACTTCCTCACCCTCTGGACCTCCGCTGGCAATAAAACCAAGATCGAGGTAGGACTGATCATATTTTCTGTGTGGCTCCTTTTTAGATTTGGTTTGATCAGAAGTCTGCGACACCTTTAGTTTTAAAAACGTCTCCATTTTACCAAACGCTTCGCGGCTGTGGTCATGAATGTATGTTACTGACGCACGTGACCATTCCACACATATGAATCGGACTCGGTTCATTCAATGAATGCTGATTCAGATTGTTTTAGCTCATGTGTTTTAACTTAAATGAACTGTGGGTCGCGACTAGTGGGTCGCGACCCACAGTTTGAAAACCTCTGGAATAAGTGATCATTTTGAAGTGTTATGACTAAATATAATGTGTTGCATATTATTATTTATCTGTTTGCTACCTTGTTAATTATTTTTCACAATGAATATCAACAATGATTAACACGATCAGAGATGAATTTCCATAATTATTAATAAATCCAGAAAATAATTTCAAAGTGGTATCCCTTTGCATCAATTTGGTTTCAAAAAAGTTGGTGAGACCCCCGGTGTACGCTGTTCTGTAAAGATGTTCCAATACCATTTTTCCCCTCCCGATACCGATCCCGATACTTGGGCTCAGGGTATCGGGCGATACCGAGTACCGATCCGATACCTGGGTGTGTATCTGTAAATACAGCTGTAGATACTACTAGCCCTGTATTAATTGACATTTTATAATTTAAAATAAATTATTTTATGCTGTGCTTCAGATATACTCAATATGTCAATGACAATAATCAAAATGAACCAAATTAATAGACATACCCTATCTTTGAAACGTGGATACAAGAGAGTGGCAACTGCATACAAGGGCTCTTCCTCAATGGTTGCTAATCGTTTCTTGACGGCCTCAAGAAGAGTGTTTTTCATTGTTTTTAAACCAGTGTCCTCCTGCCTCTCCCGAGCAAGTAGCCGTTTTAGAACTGTAACTGAGGGGATCACTTCCGCTACAGACGAGGTGGAGGAGCTAATCTGTTTTTTCATGTTGCTTGCGTTGTCGCGCAAAATAACATGAACACGGGATTCAGAAATATTCCACTTCACAAGCATACCCTCGATTGATTCAGCTATAGACTTGCCAGTTTGGGAGCCGCGAAACTCGTTAGCCTGCAGCACTGCACTTTGAAGAGTAAAAGATGACCGCGGCACTGTGTCCAGCTCCAGATGTCAGTAGTGAAGCTGATAGTTTGCGCATCCTTTAGTTTACATGAAATGTGTTCGTGCACTGTCTCATATAATTTAGGGAGCGCTGTTTCTGAGATATATTTGCGACCAGCCAAACTGTACCGGGCTCCAAATGTTAATTAAGCGGCAAAAGCCCACGTTTTCGACCACTGACAGTGGCTGGTCATCCAGTACAATAAACTTGATAATCCTGTCGGTTATCTTTATTGCTCGTTGGCTGTCTTGTGTAAACTTTTCTCTTTGTTTGAATGAAGCTTCCACTGTTTGTTGCGACTGGCGCGGCTTGTCCTTCTCCTTGGTTGCTTGTGGCAACACGACACAACTTCCTGTGTTTACATTCCGAGCAGCGCCAGCGAAGAAGAATTGATTTCTGCTTTGTAGCGATAAGCAAAGCTAGCGGGCATAACTAGGTTATGTTTAGGAAATAGTATCGGATCGGTACGTGGACTCAAATACTCGCCGATACCGATGCCAGATTTTTTTGTGGTATCGGCAGCATTTTCGATATTGGTATCGGAATCGGAACAACTCTACTATTCTGCACCTAGAAACACTATTGTAATTTCAAATAAGCAAATATTTTGGAGGACTCATATGCAGAGACTAAGAAAAGACCATCTCGATCCACCTCGAGGGGGAATAAAAATAGCATTCCTGGCAAACTTACAGGTGCTGAATACTGAAGCCATATTTACAGATTTGAAGCGCATTTAAATATCTCAAAGTCAAGCACATATTGATATTTGAGGAAATCTATTGTATTACAGTTCACTAAGATAACGGTTTAAAATTAAGCTCATTGGCACGTTAACTGATAATAAATGCACAATAACTTATGGCACGCTTTTGCTGAACAGTTTTATTTTCACACAGAAGTACAGAGTAGGGTTGGGTTGATGGACATCGCGATCCATCGCCCGGCTTCCTGCTGGAGACGCTGCAACCCACTCGAGCATGCGCTGTTTGCATGATGCTGCTTGGAAACGAGGTAGCAGGAATGGGGGCTGCTAGGAGTTTGTAAAATGCTTTTAATTTTGAACAAGACTTCATGAGAATGTGCTTCATTCTGTATTAAACAATGATAATATCCATGGAAACTTTGTCTGGAATTTTAAGAAATGTACATCAACATAACCTTCCCGGATATTTACTGTCATTTTCCGCTGCTTTGCAAATGACTCGAATTTTTCTGAAGCTTCAGAATTTAGAAGAAGATGCAGAAACGTTGGCTTCTGATCGAGCTCTAGTGACGTAACTAATTAAAAAAGTTTTTTTTATTTTAATCTGATTTAATTAATGCCATTAATGTTTCCACCGATTACAGCTCGAGAGAGCGAGTGATGGAAAAAGAGAGATGCATGGAAAAAGAACTTTTGACAGGCTGCAAACTTCTCAAACTCAATTTCAACCACACAATTTAATCAACTGACAGCGTCTTTTTGTTATACTTTCAAAATGAACTATGTACAACAAGGGCAACGTGTGGCGTCTAAATGCTTTGAGACTTACGTCATCGGCGAGCACCTCCAGCTCGTACTCATGGATGCCCCCTCCACCATACACGCAGAAGCCCACCAGCACCACGCCTGGTTTGTCCACACTGAAGCAGATGGCATCGGGGGAGCCATTCCCTGTGTTCCAGCTGCGTCCTTGGCTGGTCTTGGTGAAGCGGTTGGGAGTGGATTTTACCGAGTGCAAGGCATTCAGACCATCCACCTGTACGACATTCACAAAGTTACAACACTTCACATTGCCATGGAAACACCTCCCTTGTGATCATGTGAAGAACCATTCCCTTCAGCTTCACCGTACATTTGCTCCAAAGAGCCTCTAGCAGAACCAAAACTAAAAGAATCCATTCTAGGATAAGCAACCTTCAGTTCGCTTGCATCTACGTATAAATAATTACCTTAAAGCAGGGGTGCTCATTACGTCGATCGCGATCGAGGGAGGTGCTACCGGTCGATCGTGGCGTGGAATGGAAACAATATCAGCCGATCATCCATCCCGTCACAGTTCAGTAAAGTTATCTGCAGATTCACGGATTCGGTTTTCTTTGCTCAATAGCTCGAGACCAGAATGTTCTTAGTAAACAAATAATACCTATTTTTAATCTGTGTTATGTAGCGGACAAACTACAAAACGTTTTTATCAAAACAAGTTTCCCTCGGCATTCACAGAAACACATTACCGTCTATGAGCAACCCGCTGACATGGAATCACTTAGGGACCGTCTGCAAATGACCAGATCCAAAATATGTATTACCCAGAATATGCTTCATAACTTCATTCTAAATCGCCCTATTACAACCAAAATCAAGCAACACGCCACTCCTCACCTGCATATTGTACTGCACGACTCAGTTTCAATAAAAATGTAAAAATTTATTAGAGCATCATTTTTATTCTTGATAATTTGGATCAAAGCTCAGTTGCTCCCATAAAAATCACTCTATTACCATCAATTCAGATCACACACAACTGTTCTAATGATTCAATTCAGTGCAAGTCATCAAATTAAACTCAGGTTATTACAAAAAATGTAAATAATTAATTATTGTGTGTTTTGTCAATTCTCAATAAAGTTGAAGATAATTGTTTGTTGATTGGTTTTACATTTTTGTAGGTCATTTTAAAAGTAGCTCGCAAGCTGAAAAGTGTGAGCACCCCTGCTTTAAAGCAATCATCAGCTACACTTGCAATCTCTAATGAAGGAGTGTTGGAGGTGAAGGAGTAATGCAGAGGAGTCAAATGATGGTCCCAACCTCGGAGCCGAGAGCAGAGGCGGTCAGCTCACTAACAATGCTGGCCAGAAGACCACAGGTGTTGGACACCAGATGAGGAGAGAAGAGCTCCAGCTCCTTCCTCAGACTCTTTCTCACAGGCAGCACAACGATGACGAGCATCTTCTCCAGCACCTCCCGGAAAGTCGTCATACCCATGAGGTTCTCCTCCATCTGCTCAAAGCACAAGAAACACACGTTTGAGAGCTCAAGCAAGTAAATGAGCTTTTAAACTTTAAACCCGGCTGTGAATTCCTGGACCCTGGACCAAAGCAGGTTTTCATCTAGGATGTGTCTGTCCATTACATACTCTTTACCTGTCTAGTCTCCAGTTACTGTTGTAGAAAAAACATCCCCACAGCATGATGCTGCCAACTACATGCTTCACTGTAAGGAGGCTAAAGTCCAAGCTGAAAAAGGCTGTGTAGAGTTCAAAACAACAGTGAGCACTGTTCTTTATAGAATTTGTGAATGTTCAGACCTTTTCTCACCTTCCACGTCACTCGGACACCACATTACGACAGAGGTTCAAGAGATCCCTACTGACCCCTTACTTGAAACATTCTGGTGCAGCAGTACTCACGTGGCTTAGTTTTTCCATGTGTGCCACCAGCAGGGGGAAGCGGTGAGCAAGGGCTGAGTCGTTCTCCGTGCTGACTTGCTTGACGAGTGAACGCAGAAGCACCTCTCCGTCGTACGCGATGGGCAGTATGGAGGTCAGCTTGACAGAGGTATTGCACAGAGCTGACATCACGGCGGCCAGCAGTCGGCTACTCGATGTGCGGAAGTTGGCTTCTTGGATGTCCTGCAGGTCACACGAAGAATTCAGAGGAGCAGTGCAGCAGTTAGTGGCGCTGAGAAAGTATTCACAGCACTGCACTTTTGCCACATTTTTAAACAATGGAGCTTTTATACATTTCAAATAAACCGGTTTCCTCAAACTCCTTCACACAATACTCCATAAGGACACGTGGTTTGCCTTTGCTCAACTTTGTTATTTAGCGTGGCACATATTTACAGGCCTTTGCCTCTTCTGACTACTCCTCAAGCTCCAACTAATTCCCATCAGGTCTTTCCAGAGATGTTAAACAGGATTTCAGTCTGAATTCTGGCTCGGACATTAATACAGAAACCTCTCCTTTCATAGCCTGGCTGTACACTTGGGTTATTGTCCTGCTGAAAGATAAGCCATGACCCTAGATCTGAGGGGGTGCTCAGGTTTTCATCTAGGGTGTCTGTACATTACAGCCTCCTTCCTTGAAACCTGTCTAGATTCAAGTTCCTGCTGTTCAGAGAAACATCCCTACAGGATGATGCTGCCACCTAGATGCTTTACTGTAAGGATGCAAAAGTCCAGGTGATGAGACATACCTGGTTTCCTGTTGCTAAAATGTCTCAACAATTGATGGTTCTGAACGGATGGAGGCCACTGAGCACATTTGGGACTTTCAAAGCAGTTTCTGTACGCTTGCTCAGGTTTGTGCTGGACAAGAAAGTGTCCCTGGAAAATGTTTTTGCCTTTAGTTTGTGCTCTGAATTTACCAGAGACGGACTCTACCTGAGCATCTCTAGTATCTCAAGAAGCATCTCACGGATGATCCGTGGAAACCCAGCACACCTGAACTCAACTCAGATTCAAGGCTAACCCTGTGAATTGTTGTGTGCTCATCATTATGGAGCGTTGCGTGTGGAAATTTGACTATTGTTGAGGCAGACCTGGTCGAGACAGTTGAGCAGGTCACAGAGACAGGCCCACTGCAGGGCTGGTGTCGGGTAGAAGGAGTGGAAGCAGGCTGTGAAGGTGTTGTGGCACTCTTGCAGGACAGCTTCTAGCAAAGTGAGGGGTTGACTCAGATAGCCCTGGGGGTCATTGTCCAGCTTGGTCAGGCAGTTGTCCATGCCTTCTGACAAGATCTTCTTCAGGAGGCTGCGAGTCTTTCCCACACACTCCGCCAGCTTGCTGGACTCCTCAACAATCGCTTTGGAACTGGCTGTGGACCAGACATCAAGAAACAGCATGAGACATCCCACGGTTCAAGCAGTGATGATTTCTTATGTGACGACCATAGCATTTAAAGCTCCTCTCTGCTCCAAACGCGGGTTTTATATAATGCAATGGTTCCAAAGTGGCACATTTCGAATTTACAACTTTTTTAGACCTTTAAGATTCAAATGAAAGACACACAACATAATTATGTTTATCTAACAAACTGCCTTAAATTAACTGAAAAATAGAAATCACAGAAAACTAAAACATTGCATCTTAAAATGTAAACAAAACCTGCAGCTTGAAAAGCTTACAAAGATTAAAAATGTCCCAGAGGTAAAAGAACAGAACAAATTTGACATGTGAATGTTTTTTTTTTCTCAAATATGTTCCGTTATTAACACTTCAAGAAAACTTCAGATTAACAACCAAAAGGATCATCAAATATATTCATGTATAACAAGAAATCACAAAAACTCGATGGATTTCTTAATCTTGCAACCTTTAAAAATGGCACATTTTATAAACAAGTTTGTCTCATGATGAATCCATTGTGAAACGATGTTGTTACAGGGCTAAAAATGGCACATTTTCATGTAAAACCATCTATTTTTCATGATCTCACTCAATCTTCCTGAAAAAGAACTTTTAAAGGGTCCAGGATTTTAGACTACATCAGAATGTAATGCACAAAAGGGGAATAAAAACACCACACCACACGCTTAAGGCAGTGTTCTGCACCTTAACTTGGTTTTTGTTGTACTGGAGAACTTCCCTGCACCACAAAAATCCCTGTGTGTGAGCAGTGAAGCTCATGTTAATTCTGATTAATCTTTCCTGTTCGGGGAACTCAAAAACTGTTTGAACTGCAGCCGTCTTCCTCTTCATTTACTGCGTGACACGAGACCACTGCAATCAACCTGTAGGTTCCTGTATTTATAGTTCAAGAGCTCGATCAAATGCCTTTTTTCAGTCTTGATCAATAACAAGTCAGACAACAGAGTCTAGACGTGTAGTGGTGTTTATGACCAAACGTCGCATTTAAAAAAGCCAAAACCTTTTAAAGCCAAAGGTCACCCGTGAGCTCGTTCTAAAGGGCCAGTAAACTACATCTATGTTCGTTATTCTCTTTTTAAACCACACAAACAATGGTGTAAATTCGAAATAAAAACATACAGGAAGCTGGTGTCCACAGCAACCGGAGGACTTACGGGGGCCCTTTATTGAGATGCACTTTCCCGGGCTTTATTTCTTGTGTAATTAAGATTACAATTAAATAAAGTACTGGCATGTAAGACGCACCCAATTGTAAATGAGGAAGATCTAGAAAAAAAAAAAGATTCTGAACCAAATACTGCAGTAAAATGTTTTACATCAACTGTGTAAAAGTTAACAGCAGTTTAAGAACAATTATATGCCAAACATGTAACATGAACAGTCAGTAAACAGTAAAAGTAACAAAAAAAGGCTGTAATGTTTTTATTTGAACCCCAATAATTCCTCTTCGTCACTGCTATCAGAAACGAGGAAGGACAGACCCACGCAGTCGTTGTCATCACTTTCTTCCTCACTGGTGTCAAATAAGATGATGTCTTCTGTTCCATCCAAGTCATTACTAATGCCACACTTCTTAAATGATTTTATAACAATGTCCTCCTTCACGGAGTCCTACGCGCTATGGTAAGATCGACAAGCAGAGATGGGCGATGATGTCAGCACGCACCGCCGGGTGTACAAATATGGCCGACGGCTCCGGAGCTAGGCCGAAGCCGCGGCCTCTCTTACGCCTCTCCTACAGCCGTGACCGCCCTCTGCTCCGCGGCGCTCTGCATTCGCCGTATAAGACGCACCAACATTTCCCCCTCAGTTTAGGGGAAGAAAAAGTGCGTCTTATACGGCGAAAAATACGGTAAATACTGAAAAAGCATTACAAACGGTTGGTTCTATCCTGGGGTGAGTTTCTCGGTTCAGTTACAAACCCCCTCTCATCTCCATGCTCACCTCAATAACAAACTGACAGCTGGAGCGTCTAATGCTGGGGGAACTGAAAGCTAGCTTTAAAAAGAAGAAACAAGAGTACCGGAGATGGGGAAGATATCACAGATGTAGACACGCAGCAGTCGTAGGCAGCAGGTGCCCACAAAGCGCAGGCGCTCCAGGTCCAGAAGAGTGGCTGTAAACTGGAAACCCTTCAGTCCCCTCAGCTCCTCCACACCCAAAACCAGCGTGGTCCAGCTCCAATGTAAGATGCTCAGCAGAGACTCAAAACACTCCTGAGGTAAAACAAAATACAAAAACAACGTTCAAGTCTTTTGTTCGCTTCACTCACAGAAAAAGAGGGGTTCAGGAAGAAGACTAGTAAAGCTGAGTGCAGGCTTATTAGAGTCAGTGTTTCCCTTACCATTATATTAGGGGGGCGCCCCGCCCCCCCAACGGCACCCCCCGCCCCCTTGAAGGTCAAGTTAATTTTATTTTATTTTCGTCGAATAACGACAGAAGTAATTTACCGTATTTTTCGGCTCATAAGACGCACCGGCACATAAGACGCACCCAATTTTTAAAGAGGAAAATCCAGAAAAAAAAGATTCTGAACCAAATACTGTTGTAAAATATTTTATATCAACTGTGTAAAAGTTAACAGCCAAACATGTAACATGAACAGACAGTAAACAGTAAAAGTAACAAAAAAAGGCTGTAATGTTTTTCTTTGCCCCCACTCATCACTCTAAAGTCCACCATTATCACCATCACTGTTCAAGTGCAACATTGCCCCCACATTAGTAATACCATAATAGCCAGTAACATTGTCACTACATTACTAATAATAGCCAGTAACATTGTCACTACATTACTAATAATATCTAGTAAGATTGCCCCCACATTAGTAATAATACAGTGGTTCTCAAACTTTTTTAGTCGAGCCCCCCTGTAATCAAACACTCCCTAATTGCAGAACATGTTACTTACGTTTGTTATCTTGTATGTACATGTGTGAGATGTACCGTTGAGAGATGATTTGAGTTTGAGTTTATTAAAGAGTTTCAGTCATTGAGATCGTTTTGTTTACCTCGCGAGCGCGAGCGCGCGCGCGCGCGCACGCCCGCGAGAGAGAGAGAGATAGAGAGCGAGCGCTGGAAACAAGCGTATGCTTTGTGTTCTAATATAAATCCTTTTGATTTTTGTCAGCTTATGAAAACCCAAATAACTCCAAAGGATCAAACTGTCAAAGATTGTGAAACTGTCCAAGTGAATGTTTAGCGGAAATAAAACCCTCACAGACTGAAGACGATGCTTATCGATCATCATCTTATTGTCAGGCTCAAAAACAGCAGACAAACTATGAGCTGTGCCCATTTCACATCTTGAAATGTATTTTAACGTGAGAAAACGGGTTTGTAGCGTGAGAGATCACTCAAATGCGAGAGTCAGCTGATCTCTGTAGTTTCGCTCGTGACGTAAGTATGGATGCGGATGCCAAAGGCATTGTGGGAAATGTAGTTTTTCCCCGTTTTCGTTACGTCCGCGCAATGGCAGAGATGTGCGATGACGTCAGCGCGCAGCGCTTGGTAAACAAATATGGCCGCGGCTTCGGCCTAGCTCCGGAGCTCCGGAGCTCTTACACCTCTCATACGGCCGTTACCGGACTTCGCGGCGGTTTGCATTCGCTTCATAAGACGCACCAACTTTTCCCCCTCAGTTTTGGGGAAGAAAAAGTGCGTCTTATGAGCCGAAAAATACGGTATATATAACAGATCTTTGCTTTTTTCTTTTATTAAACTAAATAGCATTATGTTATTTATACGATGGCATGTAATTTCTGTCTCAACGTTTGCGCGTTTACAATTGTCCTCCGTGTCGCGCACGGCGGAGTTCTGCCCCGATGCGCGCGCACTGCGGAGTTCTGCTCCGATGCGCGCACACACACACACCCATCAGCGGACAGAGACCGCGCTTTAAACGCTCCCAAGGTGGTGACGAGGACAACACGCGTTCTGCTGCGAGCAGCAGCCGGTGTAGCTTTCATACTCCGAATCAAAGTACAGAAAAGAGCCCAAGTGCTGCATGTCTTACCCCTGACAAGCAGCAAATGTCTAGCCACCACAGAACAACAGGTTTTGACCCAGCTTGGCTGTGAGAAGCGAAATACTCCCTCTGGCTGTACAAGACTGATCTTGGTAAGTAAGTAAATACACACAAGCATGAATGAACGAATTGATAAATAAATTGCTTAATTAATAGCTAGCTAGTTAGTTATACAATGGCATTTCCTGCTTTAAACTATCACTATGTTAAGTTGATTTTTACTGTTGTTACTATCAGTTATCACTTTTAAAGCCTAACAGTTAATGTATTTACAGGTCAAAACAGACACTCGCAATAGGCTGCAAGGGGACCATCTTGCAGCCTGCATGCGGATCTCAATAAATGGGCCAGAAGATTCAGACTATCCATACCAAGATGCTCTGGAAATGTTCTTTCAGAAGCCCAGAAAGATGCACTGCAGTGACAAAAGCTGCACACTTTGTGAATAATTAACATATTAAAATAAATCTGATGTTTAGTGTTTAGTTCAGTGTACAGTTGTTTAGTTATTGTACAGTAATTGTTCAGACATTATAATATATTGGTATACTGCAATTAAAAGAAACATATAAACACTATTAAGTGTTTGTGTGAGTGTTTTGCTGCACCACCCATAACACCACAACCCCCCCACCCCCCCACCCCACCCCAAGGCCATGATCCTATGGGAAACACTGAGAGTAGTCATCTCAAAGTATGTTCATCTGTGGAACCGTCTGGGACTGCGTTCAGCCATTTCTCAAATTATACTGCACCATAGATCACTACTGGAAGAATCGCAGACTACGGCACGCAACCAAACACGTGAGATCATGTGTTACGAGACCGGGATTAATATATTGCATTTCTTGGGTTCAAAAACACAGAGAAGCCCATCCTGGAGCGAAACCAATGCAGATTTTGCTGTCGATGGCTCTGCAACTCTTCCCTCATGTGAAGCTTTTTTCGAGTAGGAGAGGAGAATGGCATTGGCGAATGCACAAGTGCACACACGGCTTCCTGATGAAGATGGAACAGTCGTGGTTTCAGAGCTCGGGCTTGAGTCTGACTCGCACACACCCCTCTCACACTCAGCCTCTTATATACAACTATTCTTTTACCGAAGAATTAGAGAACGGTTCTCTGAATTTAATCATTCGCAGCGTAAATGATCTTTCCGATGACGTGATAACCGCGTAAGTCTGCTCTGTTCGATGTAGCTGTCAATCACATGGTACCGCCCTTTTTTTAGGAGAAAATTGAGCCATCGTGAACCACACGAAAATACACTTGAGCAAAGAAAAAACTATTGAACATTGCTCACTGTATACATAACTTTCGAAAATCTTTACAACCGTTTTTGTAAATAACGTCATTACTGAAGAAATTAGTTTTAAAATTCAGCTTTTTCCTATAGACTTGACTTGGGGCGGAAATCATTCTGCAGCCAGCCACAGGGGGGCGATCGCTAGCATTTGGCTTCACTTCACTGGCCGTGTGGACAGTTGACACAGTTCAGAACACATTTCACACTGCACGGTTCTAACCATCAGACTTGCTTTGGCATGAGCGCTGATTTGCCGGAATTCATCGATGCCTTTGGCGACACAATTTTTTTTATTGCCAAGCCAACCTCTAATGCTATTTTCATGACGAGATAAGTCAGGCTTAACAATGACTGCCCTCCACACACAGAGCAACTAAGCAGTGACCTGAACCCAACAGAGATCTGTGTTTTCTGAAGATCTGAAAGCATCAGTGCACACCTGGTTAAGAACAACAGAAGCGCTGGCCTCTGCGGACGTGTATTCCATGCAATTTCATAGAAATTAATGTTTGAGAACGATTTGTCCTTCGTTCCGAGTAGACAGACAGACCATCAAACACTTTTCTGTCGTCTGGTGCATTTGCATGACACCTACCACAGAGACTGTTCGGGCAAAAGAGCGCTTTAGGATGTGCACCGGTTCACTGGTCTGCTGCTTTCCTTTGGATGCGTTCCCATCATTAGAAGGCAGCCTAAACACAAACAAAGAAATCTTTGAGAAGCATGAGAAGCAAAGCAGAGCGCAATCAGAGCGCTGAACTCCTCGTGTACCTGTACAGCAGCTGCGGTATCTGTCCAGCATTCACATCAGTTCCATTGTTGGACTTCTTGGAGCTCTTGAACTGAAAGACCACTCTGCAAAGGAGAGCATGATGAGAATGTACCGACACAGTGAGAGCTGTAAAGCGTGTGTGTGTGTGCGCGTGTGTACCCATCATCTGTGGTGATGGTGGCTTGGCCATGGGAGCCGCAGTCACTGCTGGGTCCAGACACACGAGCCCAGGCCACGTACCACCAGCCCAGCTGAAGAAGCACAGGCTCGTCGAACATCATGGCGTACTTCTCCCTGATGCAGGCAACAAAACAAGCGCTCAAAACCCTCAACTCCATTCAGCGCTCATTTCTAGCTACGTTCATTTTAATATCACACATTTCTTCATGAAAACATGCAGATGTTCATTTTAGAGATTTGTCGGGATTTACCGCGGGTCTCGTGATTCCCGTGGGATTCCTGTGAGATGGGATAAACTTTTGTTATAAATCTCGTGATCGGGATGGGACGGGAATAAAAATCAATGGGATTGGGCAGGAGCGGGAACACCATTAATAGATTATAATTTTCAGTGTTACGCAATCCAAACGAGATGCGTTGATTTTTGTAAATCTTCCAGCCCATTAAAACACGGAAGTCCAAAGAACAATTTTTTTTCCAGTAACACACAACAAAAAGAAACAGACCATTCGCCAGGAGCTCAGGAGATCAGTGACAGACGAGTGATTGATTTCCTGTGATCGCTTTAGCAACAGTTTAGCGGAGATTTCTCTGTAAATATAATATTTATACTCTTATATAATAATACAACCATTGTCTGTTGGGTGTAACGGTTCACGGGTATGTATTAAACCGTTTCGG
>SRMA01011081.1:0-15368 GCA_007224835.1 Danionella cerebrum
TTTCCTAAGCTAAGATAGAGATGTGGCTATATGGTTGCTATGGTAAACAATTGGTTTGCTATGGAGGAGTTAGTGACATCATGTTGTAATCTACTTTTCATTTAGAATAATATAAAGCAACCCCCATGTCTCTACTGTGTTCCGTTTAGAAGATATTTGACATTGAAAGTTATGTCCAAAAGTGGGTGTGGCTTAATTAATTTATGTTAATTCACAAGCAATGATGGGCTGGATAAGTAATTTACTTCCTTAATGCTTGTATGACTTTCCAGTGTCAATCAATTACAGAAGCTCTTTTACATTAGGATCTATGGGGTTCATGCTCCATTCATTCCAATGGGCCATTGAAAGTCAATGAGACACCTTTGACCTACTTATTTGAAATCAGCTTGCCCCTGGAGTTATCAACTGCCAGATTTTCAAACGAGTCAGCTGACTCAACTGTCAGATTTTCAAACGATGGCAAATCTGCTGGAGAAAATCCGATTCTCATGCCTCAAACAAATAAAGATTATAGAAGAACCGTAAGACATATCGAAATGATTCTTTCTTTGTCAGAAGCAGAAGACCCTAACGAAGAGAATGCTGTAATTTTTTGTGAAGGTGTGATTAGAAATAAAAAAATTATGGCGAGCTACAAATAGCCTTCATTTGATTCTGTGCAACTGCTCATTTTAGAGAAATCCATACCCTCAAACAAATAAACATTACGAAAGAATGAACAGGGGTATTGAAATATTTCTTTTACTGTTAGAATCCCAAGATTTTAAGGAAGAGAATGGTGTAATTTTTGTGAAGCTGTGATAAAGTTTGAATGATTTATGGCGAGTTAAAAATAGCCTGCGATTGAGATTTTAAACAGAATCCACCAGAATTTTTTTTTGTTTTTGAATGGAGCAATTAAGTGCACTCCTTGTGGTTTAGGCCACCTGGAGTAAAAACCGTGTGTTTTTAAAAATGAAAACAGCACCAACTGAAAGAGGACAAAAATCTCTACCATTTAGATATAAAATGTATGTGTAAAGGTTAATTTTTAGTTGAGAAAACAGTGCAAGTAGCAACAAGACTGAGCTTGCCCAAAGTTAGCGTGAGCGATGACATCACCACTCTAGGGCTCCCATAGGGAATGACTTGAGCGATTTTTGGGCCGAAATTCGCGATTTTTACGGAAACCGCTGATCAAATCGGTCCGAAGAGATATAGCAACAAACTACACAACAGCTTTGAGGTGTGTTGAAAGTTTCGTGGCTGTAGCTCGAACGGGCTAGGAGGAGTAGTGTTGAGAATTTTTGTCAGAAGAAAAGAGAAGAAGAATAACTAGATTTTAAAGTTTGCACGCAAACTTCGATGTTGGCTTGCGTTGGTGCCGTTAATACCTTTTTTAAAATGTTGTCAATTCCGCAACAATAACATAATCCAACCCTCATGTCTCTATGATTCTCATAAGCTGAGAAAGGTACATGCAAAATTGGTTGCTCTGGTAACCAGTCTGGTTGCTATGGAGGGGTCAGTGACCTAACATATTGTTCCCCATGTCAACACGAGTAAAATACACCAACCCCCATGTCTCTATGACTTTCGTGAGCTGAGATAGATACGCCATATTGGTTGCTATGGTAACAGTGTGGTTGCTATGGAGGGGTCGCTGACCTAATATATTGTTCCCCATATGAATACGAGTAAATTACAGCAACCCCATGTCTCTATGATTTTCCTGAGCTGAGATAGGTACATGCAGAATTGGTTGCTATGGTAACCAGTCTGGTTGCTATGGAGGGGTCAGTGACCTAACACATTGTTCCCCATGTCAATACATCAACCCCATGTCTCTATGACTTTCCAAAGCTGAGATAGAGCTGCGCCATATTGGTTGCTATGGTAACCAGTTTGGTTGCTATGGAGGGGTAGCTGACCTAATATATTGCTCCCAATATCTATACGGGTAAAATACAGCAACCTCCATCTCTCTATGATTTTCCTGAGCTGAGATAGAGACATGCCATATTGGTTGCTATGGTAACCGGTCTGGTTGCTATAGAGGTGTCATTAACATAATATAATGTTTCAGCTGTCAGTATGGGTGAAGCTTACCAGCCCCAAGTCTCTAGCATTTTCCTAAGCTAAGATAGAGATGTGGCAATATAGTTGCTATGGTAAACAATTTGGTTGCTATGGAGGAGTTAGTGACATCATGTTGTAATCTACTTTCCATTTAGACTAATATAAAGCAACCCCCATGTCTCTACTATGTTCCTTTTAGAAGATATTTGACATTGAAAGTTATGTCAAAAAGTGGGTGTGGCTTAATTAATTTATGTTAATTCACAAGCAATGATGGGCTGGATAAGTAATTTGCTTCCTTAATGCTTGTATGACTTTCCAGTGTCAATCAGTTACAGAAGCTCTTTTACATTAGGATCTATGGGGTTCATGCTCCATTCATTTCAATGGGCCATTGAAAGTCAATAAGACACCTTTGACCTACTTATTTGAAATCAGCTGCACCTGGAGTTATCAACTGCCAGATTTTCAAACGAGTCAGCTGACTCAACTGTCAGATTTTCAAACGATGGCAAATCTGCTGGAGAAAATCCGATTTCCATGCCTCAAACAAATAAAGATTATAGAAGAACAGTAAGACATATCGAAATGATTCTTTCTTTGTCAGAAGCAGAAGACCCTAACGGAGAGAATGCTGTAATTTTTGTGAAGGTGTGATTAGAAATAAAAAAATTATGGCGAGCTACAAATAGCCTTCATTTGATTCTGTGTAACTGCTCATTTTAGAAAAATCCATACCCTCAAACAAATAAACATTACAAAAGAATGAACAGAGGTATTGAAATATTTCTTTTACTGTTAGAATCCCAAGATTTTAAGGAAGAGAATGGAGTAAATTTTGTGAAGCTGTGATAAAGTGTGAATGATTTATGGCGAGTTAAAAATAGCCTGCGATTGGGATTTTAAACAGAGTCCACCAGAATTTTTGAATGGAGGTGAATGGAGCAATTATGTGCACTCGTTGTGGTTTAGGCCACCTGGAGTAAAAACCGTGTGTTTTTTAAAAATGAAAACAGCACCAACTGAAAGGGGACAAAAATCTCTATCATTTAGATATAAAATGTGTGTGTAAAGGTTAATTTTTAGTTGAGAAAACAGTGCAAGTAGCAACAAGACTGAGCTTGCTCAAAGTTAGAGTGAGCGATGACATCACCACTCTAGGGCTCCCCTAGGGAATGACTTGGGCGATTTTTGGGCCGAAATTCGCGATTTTTACGGAAACCGCTGATCAAATCGGTTCGAAAAGACATAGCAACTCGAGTGGGAACAGCTTGGACGACCGTGGAAAGTTTCGTGGCTGTAGCTCGAACGGGCTAGGACGAGTAGCTGACAGAAATTTTGTCAGAAGAAGAAGAAGAAGAATAACTAGAATATGCATTTCCTAGCGGAAAATGCGTGTGAATGCAGAGAGCTGAAAAGGGAATGCTCAAATTGCTGAATTCCTTGGCAGAAGAGTGAAACATTAGAAAGTTTCAAAAGCTAAAAGCTGAAGCTAAAACATTGTAAATTTGAAATATGTAAAGTTGAAAGTGGATGCTGAAGGGTGAAAAATTAGAAAAGTAGAAAGTGTTAAAAATTAAAAGTGGGAGCTGAAAGGTAAAACATTAGAAAGTTAAAGTGTCAAAAGCTGAAAGTTCAAGCTAAAAGGTGAAACATAAAGTTGAAAATGTCAAAAGTTAAAAGCTAAAGCTGAAACATTGTAAAGTTGAAAGTGGAAGCTGAATGTTAAAATATTACAAAGTTGAAAGTGTCAAAAGTTGAAAGTGTCAAAAGTTGAAAGTGTCAAAAGTTGAAAGTGGAAGCTGAAAGGTGAAATATTGTAAAGTTGAAAATATCAAAACTTGAAAGTAGAGGCTGATAGGTAAAACATTCTAAAGTTGAAAACGTATAAAGTTGAAAGGTGAAGCATTGTAAAGTTGAAAGTGTAAAAAATAGAAGTGGAAGCTGAATGTGAAACTTTTGAAAGTTGAAAGTGTCAAAAGTTGAAAGTGGAAGCTGAAAGATATAATATAAGTAAGTTGAAATTCTGTCTAGCATTTTCCTAACCTAAGATAAAGATATGGCAATTGCGTTGCTGTGGTAAAAAGTCTGGTCGCTCTGGACAGGTCATTTACATAATTGATTGTTCCCAGTGTCACTATGAGTGAAACAAAACAACCCCAATGTCACTAGCATTTTCCAAAGCTGATATAGGGATATGCCAATATGGTTGCTATGGTGACCAGTATGGTTGCTAAGGAGGGGTCAGTGACATTATATAATGTTCCCTGTGTGACTACAAGTCATTTAGACTTACTCCCGTGTCTCTCTCATT
This sequence comes from Danionella cerebrum, assembly GCA_007224835.1. Lineage (NCBI taxonomy): Eukaryota > Metazoa > Chordata > Actinopteri > Cypriniformes > Danionidae > Danionella > Danionella cerebrum. The sequence continues at coordinate 4,376 of SRMA01011081.1, forward strand.
TTATTAAGCTGAGATAGAGATCTGTCATTTTGGTTGCTATGGTAACCAGTATGGTTGCTATGGAGGAGTCAGTGACATTATAAAATGTTCCCTGAGTGACTACAAGTCATTTAGACCAACTCCCGTGTCTCTCTCATTTTCCTAAGCTGAGATAGAGATGTGTCAATTTGGTTGCTATGGTAACCACTATGATTGCTATGGAGGGGTCAGTGACATTATATAATGTTCCCTGTGTGACTTCAAGTCATTCAGACAAACTCCTGTGTCTCTCTCATTTTCCTAAGCTGAGATAGAGATGTGTCAATTTGGTTGCTATGGTAACCAGTACGGTTGCTATGGAGGGGTCAGTGACATTATATAATGTTCCCTGTGTGACATCAAGTCATTTAGACCAACTCCCGTGTCTCTCTCATTTTCCTAAGCTGAGATAGAGATGTGTCAAATTGGTTGCTATGATAACCGGTATGGTTGCTATGGAGGGGTCAGTGACATTATATAATGTTCCCTGTGTGACTGCAAGTCATTTAGACCAACTCCCGTGTCTCTCTCATTTTCCTAAGCTGAGATAGAGATGTGTCAATTTGGTTGCTATGGTAACCAGTATGGTTATTATGGAGGGGTCAGTGACATTATATAATGTTCCCTGTGTTGCCACAAGTCATTTAGACCAACTCCCGTGTCTCTCTCATTTTCCTAAGCTGAGATAGAGATTTGCCATATTGGTTGCTATGGTAAATTATTTGGTTGCTATGGAGGGGTAAGTGACATTATATAATGTTCCTTTTCTGACTACAAGTCATTTAAACCAACTCCCATGTCTCTCTCATTTTCCTAAGCTGAGATAGAGATGTGTCAATTTGGTTGCTATGGTAACCAGTATGGTTGCTATGGAGGGTTAAGTGACATTATATAATGTTCCCTGTGTGACTACAAGTCATTTAGACCAACTCCAGTGTCTCTGTCGTTTTCCAAATCTGAGATAGAAATGTGTCAACTGGGTTGCTATGGTAACCATTGTGGTTGCTATGGAGGGTCAGGTACCTCAATGAATGTTCCCGGGGTCGCTACTAGTGAAACAAACTCACCCCCATGTCTCTAGCGTTTTCCTAAGCTGAGATAGAGATGTGTCAACTGGGTTGCTATGGTAACCAGTATGGTTGCTATGGAGGGTCAGGTACCTCAATGAATGTTCCCGGGGTCGCTATTAGTGAAACAAACTCACCCCATGTCTCTAGCATTTTCCTAAGCTGAGATAGAGATGTGTCAACTGGGTTGCTATGGTAACCAGTATGGTTGCTATGGAGGGTCAGGTACCTCAATAAATGTTCCCGGGGTGGCTATTAGTGAAACAAACTCACCCCCATGTCTCTAGCATTTTCCTAAGCTGAGATAGAGATGTGTCAATCAGGTTGCTATGGTAACCATTATGGTTGATATGGAGGGGTCATTGACATTATATAATGTTCCCTGTGTGACTATAAGTCCAATAGACCAACTCCTGTGTCTCTAGCATTTTCCTGGGCTGAGATAGAGATGTGTCAATTGGGTTGCTATGGAGATTAATCTGGTTGCTATGGATGAGTTGGTGACATCATGTTGTAATCTACATTCAGCTTAGATCAATATAAAACAACTCCCATGTTTCTACGATGTTCCACTTAGAAGATATTTGACATTCAAAAATAATGTTGAAAAGTGGGCGTGGCTTGATTAATTTATGTTAAATCATAAGCAATGATTGGCTGGATTAGTTATATGCATCCTTAATGTTGCTATGACTCTCCATTGTGAACCAATTACAAAAGCTATTTTACAATAGGATCGTATGGGAATCAATTGCCCCATTGAAATGAATGTCAGCAATGCATCTCTATGGCCCATTGTGAGTCTATGAGAAGGCTAAGCCAATCAAATTTCGTTATTCAAATTAGTTGATTAACAGCTGCCTCCAACTGCCACTTTTGAATCGAGGAGACATTTCTCAGATGTTGACCATGCCTCAAACAAATAAAGCTTACAGAAGAACTGTAAGACATATCGAGATGATTCTTTCTTTGTGAGAAGCAGAAGGCCTCAATGAAGATTATGGTATAAAATTTTTTAAGATATGTGGAAAATTCTATTAGTTATGGCGAGTTAGAAAAAGCCTTAATTTAAAACCTTCAAGCATTATATTCTGGGTGAAATGCATTGATCTTAATGGAACAATTTGCTTCCCTCGTTAAGGTTTAGCCCTCCTAGTTTAAAAACCGTAGGTCATATGAAAGAAACAACTGCATCTTTGGAAAGAGGACAAATTTCTCTACTACTTTAATATAAATTTTATGCATAAAGGGTAAAGTTTAGTTTAGGAGAGAGAAATTGATGAAGAAGTTTGAGATGTGAAAAATTAGAGTGGAAGCTAGAGTGGAGCAGAATTAGGTCAAAATCCAAATTCTTCATTAAACTAAAACTGTGATTTATAAAAATCTGTAAAAGATATGAAAAAGCTGAAAACATCTTTTAAAAGCTGAAAATATGTTGAATTGTTTAAAATTTGAATGACTGCTCTAGCTGAAAGTATGCTGAAGTTATGAAGGTTGAAAAAAAGCTGAAGATTGAAAGAGATTTGAAGTGTTTCCCATTCATTTCAATGGGAAAATAATTTTAAATAAAGTTAAATTTATTAAAAAGTATAAAAGTTTGAAAAGTGACACGTAATAGCAACATAGTCCAAAAGAAGCTGAACATTTTGACGTTTGAATGGTGTATCTAGCTAAAAGTATGCGGGAGGAGTTAGCGACAGAAATTTGGGAGAATAATAATAATAACTAGAAAGTGCATTTCCTAGCGGAAAATGCGTGTGAATGCAGAGAGCTGCAAGAGAATGCTTAAATTGCTGAATTTCTTGGCTGAACGGTGAAACATTAGAAAGTTAAAAGTGTCAAAAGTTGAAAGTTGAAGCTAAAAGGTGAAACACTGTAATTTGAAAAGTGTCAAAATTTGAAAGCTGAAGCTGAAACATTGTGAAGTTGAAATATGTAAAGTTGAAAGTGGAAGCTGAATGTTAAAATATTAGAAAGTTGAAATTGTCAAAAGTTGAAAGTGGAAGCTGAAAGGTGAATCATTGTAAAGTTAAAAATATCAAAAGTTGAAAGTGGAGGCTGAAAGGTGAAACATTCTAAAGTTGAAAACGTATAAAGTTGAAATGTGAAGCAGTGCAAAGTTGAAAGTGTCAAAAATAGAAAGTGGAAGCTGAAGGTGAAACTTTTGAAAGTTTAAAGTGTCAAAAGTTTAAAGTGGAAGCTGAAAGGTATAATATAAGTAAGTTGAAATTGTGTCTAGCATTTTCTTAACCTAAGATAAAGATATGGCAATTGCGTTGCTGTGGTAAAAAGTCTGGTCGCTCAGGACAGGTCATTTAAATAATAGATTGTTCCCAGTGTCACTATGAGTGAAACAAAACAACCCCCATGTCTCTAGCATTTTCCAAAGCTGATATAGGGATATGCCAATTTGGTTGCTATGGTAACCAGTATGGTTGCTATGGAGGGGTCAGTGACATTATATAATGTTCCCTGTGTGACTACAAGTCATTTAGACCAGCTCCCATGTCTCTCTCATTTTCCTAAGCTGAGATAGAGATGTGTCAATTTGGTTGCTATAGTAACCAGTATGGTTGCTATGGAGGGGTCAGTGACATTATATAATGTTCCCTGTGTGACTACAAGTCATTTAGACCCACTCCACTGTCTCTCTTATTTTACTAAGCTGAGATAGAGATGTGTCATTTTGGTTGCTATGGTAACCAGTATGGTTGCTATGGAGGAGTCAGTGACATTATATAATGTTCCCTGTGTGACTAGAAGTCATTTAGACCACCTCATGTGTCTCCCTCATTTTCCTAAGCTGAGATAGAGATGTGTCAATTTGGTTGCTATGGTAACCAGTATGGTTGCTATGGAGGCGTAAATGACATTATATAATGTTCCCTGTGTGACTACAAGTCATTTAGACCAACTCCCGTGTCTCTCTCTTTTTCCTAAACTGAGATAGAGATGTGTCAATTTGGTTGCTATGGTAACCAGTATGGTTGCTATGGAGGGGTCAGTGACATTATATGATGTTCCCTGTGTGACTACAAGTCATTTAGACCAACTCCAGTGTCTCTGTTGTTTTCAAATCTGAGATAAAAATGTGTCAACTGGGTTGCTATGGTAACCAGTATGGTTGCTATGGAGGGTCAGGTACCTCAATGAATGTTCCCGGGGTCGCTACTAGTGAAACAAACTCACCCCATGTCTCTAGCATTTTCCTAAGCTGGGATAGAGATGTGTCAACTGGGTTGCTATGGTAACCAGTATGGTTGCTATGGAGGGCCAGGTACCTCAATGAATGTTCCCGGGGTCGCTATTAGTGAAACAAACTCACCCCCATGTCTCTAGCATTTTCCTAAGCTGAGATAGAGATGTGTCAACTGGGTTGCTATGGTAACCAGTATGGTTGCTATGGAGGGTCAGGTACCTCAATGAATGTTCCCAGGGTCGCTATTAGTGAAACAAACTCACCCCCATGTCTCTAGCATTTTCCTAAGCTGAGATAGATATGTGTCAATCAGGTTGCTATGGTTACCATTATGGTTGCTATGGAGGGGTCATTGACATTATATAATGTTCCCTGTGTGACTATAAGTCAATTAGACCAACTCCTGTGTCTCTAGCATTTTCCTGGGCTGAGATAGAGATGTGTCAATTGGGTTGCTATGGAAATTAATCTGGTTGCTATGGATGAATTGGTGACATGTTCTAATCTACATTCAATTTAGATCAATATAAAACAACTCCCATGTCTCTACGATGTTCCACTTAGAAGATATTTGACATTCAAAAATGATGTTGAAAAGTGGGCGTGGCTTGTTGAATTAATGTTAAATCATAAGCATTGATTGGCTGGATTAGTTATATGCATCCTTAATGTTGCTATGACTCTCCATTGTGAACCAATTACAAAAGCTATTTTACAATAGTATCATATGGGAATCAATTGCCCCATTGAAATGAATGGCAGCAATGCATCTCAATGGCCCATTGTGAGTCTATGGGAAGGCTAAGCCAATCAAATTTAGTTATTCAAATTAGTTGATTAACAGCTGGCTCCAACTGCCACTTTTCGAATCGAGGAGACATTTCTCAGATTTTGACCATGCCTCAAACAAATAAACATTACAGAAGAACCGTAAGACATATCGAGATGATTCTTTCTTTGTGAGAAGCAGAAGGCCTCAATGAAGATTATGGTGTAAATTTTTTAACGATATGTGGAAAATACTATTAGTTATGGCGAGTTAGAAAAAGCCTTAATTTAAAACCTTCAAGCATTATTTTCTGGGTGAAATGCATTGATCTTAATGGAGCAATTTGCTTCCCTTGTTAAGGTTTAACTCTCCTAGTTTAAAAACCGTAGGTCATATGAAAGAACCAACTGCATCTTTGGAAAGAGGACAAATTTCTCTACTACTTTTATATAAATTTTGTGCATAAAGGGTAAAGTTTAGTTTAGGAGAGAGGAATTGATGAAGAAGTTTGAGATGTGAAAAATTAGAGTGGAAGCTAGAGTGGAGCAGAATTAGGTCAAAATCCAAATTCTTCATTAAACTTAAACTGTGATTTATAAAAATCTGTAAAAGATATGAAAAAGCTGAAAACATATTTTAAAAGCTGAAAATGTGTGGAATTGTTAAAAATTTGAATGATTGCTCTAGCTGAAAGTATGCTGAAGGTATGAAGGTTGAAAAAAAGCTGAAGATTAAAAGAGATTTGAAGTGTTTCCCATTCATTTCAATGGGGAAAATATTTTAAATAAAGTTGAATTTTATAAAAAGTATAAAACATTTTAATAAGAAAAATACGAGCAGTCTAGTCCAAAAGAAGCTGAACATTTTGATGTTTGAATGGTGTTTCTAGCTTAAAGTATGGGGAAGTAGTTAGCCGTCGAAAAGTGGGAGAACAATAAAAATAATAATAATAATAATAATAAATACGTAGGATAACAATAGTGTGAATGCCTCTGCATTCACACTAACTAGAAAGTGCATTTCCTAGCGGAAAATGCGTGTGAATGCAGAGAGCTGAAAGAGAATGCTTAAAATTGCTGAATTCCTTGGCTGAACGGTGAAACATTAGAAAGTTAAAAGTGTCAAAAGTTGAAAGTTGAAGCTAAAAAGTGAAACACTGTAATTTGAAAAGTGTCAAAATTTGAAAGCTGAAGCTGAAACATTGTGAAGTTGAAATATGTAAAGTTGAAAGTGTAAGCTGAATGTTAAAATATTAGAAAGTTGAAAGTGTCAAAAGTTGAAAGTGGAAGCTGAAAGGTGAAACATTGTAAAGTTGAAAATATCAAAAGTTGAAAGTGGAGGCTGAAAAGTGAAACATTTTAAAGTTGAAAACGTATAAAGTTGAAAGGTGAAGCATTGTAAAGTTGAAAGTGTCAAAAATAGAAAGTGGAAGCTGAAGGTGAAACTTTTGAAAGTTTAAAGTGTCAAAAGTTTAAAGTGGAAGCTGAAAGTTATAATATAAGTAAGTTGAAATTCTGTCTAGCATTTTCCTAACCTAAGATAAAGATATGGCAATTGCGTTGCTGTGGTAAAAAGTCTGGTCGCTCAGGACAGGTCATTTAAATAATAGATTGTTCCCAGTGTCACTATGAGTGAAACAAAACAACCCCCATGTCTCTAGCATTTTCCAAAGCTGATATAGGGATATGCCAATTTGGTTGCTATGGTAACCAGTATGGTTGCTATGGAGGGGTCAGTGACATTATATAATGTTCCCTGTGTGACTACAAGTCATTTAGACCCACTCCAGTGTCTCTCTCATTTTGCTAAGCTGAGATAGAGATGTGTCATTTTGGTTGCTATGGTAACCAGTATGGTTGCTATGAAGGAGTCAGTGACATTATATAATGTTCCCTGTGTGACTACAAGTCATTTAGATAAACTCCTGTATCTCTCTAATTTTCCTAAGCTGAGATAGAGATGTGTCAATTTGGTTGCTATGGTAACCAGTATGGTTGCTATGGAGGCTTAAGTGACATTATATAATGTTCCCTGTGTGACTACAAGTCATTTAGACCAACTCCCGTGTCTCTCTCAATTTCCTAAGCTGAGATAGAGATGTGTCAATTGGGTTGCTATGGTAACCAGTATGGTTGCTATGGAGGGGTCAGTGACATTATATAATGTTTCCTGTGTGACTACAAGTCATTTAGACCAACTCCAGTGTCTCTGTCGTTTTACAAATCTGAGATAGAGATGTGTCAACTGGGTTGCTATGGTAACCAGTATGGTTGCTATGGAGGGTCAGGTACCTCAATGAATGTTCCCGGGGTCGCTACTAGTGAAACAAACTCACCCCCATGTCTCTAGCATTTTCCTAAGCTGAGATAGAGATGTGTCAACTGGGTTGCTATGGTAACCAGTATGGTTGCTTTGGAGGGTCAGGTACCTCAATGAATGTTCCCGGGGTCGCTATTAGTGAAACAAGCTCACCCCCATGTCTCTAGCATTTTCCTAAGCTGAGATAGAGATGTGTCAACTGGGTTGCTATGGTAACCAGTATGGTTGCTATGGAGGGTCAGGTACCTCAATGAATGTTCCCGAGGTCGCTATTAGTGAAACAAACTCACCCCCATGTCTCTAGCATTTTCCTAAGCTGAGATAGAGATGTGTCAACCAGGTTGCTATGGTAACCATTATGGTTGCTATGGAGGGGTCATTGACATTATATAATGTTCCCTGTGTGACTATAAGTCCAATAGACCAACTCCTGTGTCTCTAGCATTTTCCTGGGCTGAGATAGAGATGTGTCAATTTGGTTGCTATGGAAATTTATCTGGTTGCTATGGATGAGTTGGTGACATCATGTTGTAATCTACATTCAACTTAGATCAATATTAAACAACTCCCATCTCTCTATGATGTTCCACTTAGAAGATATTTGACATTCAAAAATGATGTTGAAAAGTGGGCGTGGCTTGATGAATTTATGTTAAATCATAAGCAATGATTGGCTGGATTAGTTATATGCATCCTTAATGTTGCTATGACTCGCCATTGTGAACCAATTACAAAAGCTATTTACAATAGGATCATATGGGAATCAAATGCCCCATTGAAATGAATGGCAGCAATGCATCTCTATGGCCCATTGTGAGTCTATGAGAAGGCTAAGCCAATCAAATTTAGTTATTCAAATTAGTTGATTAACAGCTGCCTCCAACTGCCACTTTTCGAATTGAGGAGACATTTCTCAGATGTTGACCATGCCTCAAACAAATAAACATTACAGAAGAACCGTAAGACATATCGAGATGATTCTTTCTTTGTGAGAAGCAGAAGGCCTCAAGGAAGATTATGGTGTAAATTTTTTTAAGATATGTGGAAAAATCTATTAGTTATGGCGAGTTAGAAAAAGCCATAATTTAAAACCTTCAAGCATTATTTTCTGGGTGAAATGCATTGATCTCAATGGAGCAATTTGCTTCCCTCGTTAAGGTTTAGCCCTCCTAGTTTAAAAACTGTAGGTCATATGAAAGAAACAACTGCATCTTTGGAAAGAGGACAAATTTCTCTACTACTTTAATATAAATTTTGTGCATAAAGGGTAAAGTTTAGTTTAGGAGAGAGGAATTGATGAAGAAGTTTGAGATGTGAAAAATTAGAGTGGAAGCTAGAGTGGAGCAAAATTAGGTCAAAATCCAAATTCTTCATTAAACTTAAACTGCGATTTATAAAAATCTGTAAAAGATATGAAAAAGCTGAAAACATATTTTAAAAGCTGAAAATGTGTTGAATTGTTTAAAATTTGAATGATTGCTCTAGCTGAAAGTATGCTGAAGTTATGAAGGTTGAAAAAAAGCTGAAGATTGAAAGAGATTTGAAGTGTTTCCCATTCATTTCAATGGTAAAAATATTTTAAATAAAGTTAAATTTTATAAAAAGTATAAAAGTTTGAAAAGTGACAAGTAATAGCATACATGTCCTGAATAAGCTGAACATTTTGACGTTTGAATGGTGTTTCTAGGCCAAAGTATGCGGGAGTAGATAGCGACCGGGAATAATAATAATAATAAATACGTAGGATAACAATAGTGTGAATGCCTCTGCATTCACACTAATAATAAATACGTAGGATAACAATAGTGTGAATGCCTCTGCATTCACACTAATAATAACTAGATTTTAAAGTTTGCACGCAAACTTCGATGTTGGCTTGCGTTGGTACCGTTAATACCTATTTTTTTTAAATGTTGTCAATTCCGCAACAATAACATAATCCAACCCTCATGTCTCTATGATTCTCATAGGCTGAGATAGGTACATGCAAAATTGGTTGCTATGGTAACAAGTCTGGTTGCTATGGAGGGGTCAGTGACCTAACATATTGTTCCCCATGTCAACACGAGTAAAATACACCAACCCCCATGTCTCTATGACTTTCGTAAGCTGAGATAGAGATACGCCATATTGGTTGCTATGGTAACAGTGTGGTTGCTATGGAGGGGTCGCTGACCTAATATATTGTTCCCCATATGAATACGAGTAAATTACAGCAGCCCCCATGTCTCTATGATTTTCCTGAGCTGAGATAGGTACATGCAAAATTGGTTGCTATGGTAACCAGTCTGGTTGCTATGGAGGGTCAGTGACCTAACACATTGTTCCCCATGTCAATACATCAACCCCCATGTCTCTATGACTTTCCAAAGCTGAGATAGAGCTGTACCATATTGGTTGCTATGGTAACCAGTTTGGTTGCTATGGAGGGGTCGCTGACCTAATATATTGCTCCCCATATCTATACGGGTAAAATACAGCAGCCCCCATCTCTCTATGATTTTCCTAAGCTGAGAGAGACATGCCATATTGGTTGCTATGGTAACCAGTCTGGTTGCTATGGAGGTGTCATTAACATAATATGTTTCAGCTGTCAGTATGGGTGAAGCTTACCAGCCCCCAAGTCTCTAGCATTTTCCTAAGCTAAGATAGAGATGTGGCAATATAGTTACTATGGTAAACAATTTGGTTGCTATGGAGGAATTAGTGACATCATGTTGTAATCTACTTTCCATTTAGACTAATATAAAGCAACCCCCATGTCTCTACTGTGTTCCGTTCAGAAGATATTTGACTTTGAAAGTTATGTCAAAAGTGGGTGTGGCTTAATTAATTTATGTTAATTCACAAGCAATGATGGGCTGGATAAGTAATTTGCTTCCTTAATTCTGGCATGACTTTCCAGTGTCAATCAATTACAGAAGTTCTTTCACAATAGGATCTATGGGATTCATGCTCCATTCATTTCAATGGGCCATTGAAAGTCAATGAGACACCTTTGACCTACTTATTTGAAATCAGCTTGCACCTGGAGTTATCAACTGCCAGATTTTCAAACGAGTCAGCTGACTCAACTGTCAGATTTTCAAACGATGGCAAATCTGCTGGAGAAAATCGATTTCCATGCCTCAAACAAATAAAGATTATAGAAGAACCGTAAGACATATCGAAATGATTCTTTTTTTGTAAGAAGCAGAAGACCCTAGCGAAGAGAATGCTGTAATTTTTGTGAAGGTGTGATTAGAAATAAAAAAATGATGGCGAGCTACAAATAGCCTTCATTTGATTCTGTGCAACTGCTCATTTCAGAGAAATCCATACCCTCAAACAAATAAGGATTACGGAAGAATGACCAGAGGTATTGAAATATTTCTTTTACTGTTAGAATCCCAAGATTTTAAGGAAGAGAATGGTGTAATTTTTGTGAAGCTGTGATAAAGTGTGAATGATTTATGGCGAGTTAAAAATAGCCTGCGATTGAGATTTTTAAACAGAATCCACCAGAATTTTTGAATGGAGGTGAATGGAGCAATTATGTGCACTCCTTGTGGTTTAGGCCACCTGGAGTAAAAACCGTGTGTTTTTTAAAAATGAAAATAGCACCAACTGAAAGAGGACAAA